>NJDD01025292.1:0-13318 GCA_002245505.1 Calephelis nemesis
TTAAGTATTAATTTAAATTTATTGAAAATAAAACCTACATTCCTCGATCAGAAAATAAAATAAACATTTGAAGTCAAAAAAAAGTATTATGTGTAGATAAAATTATTTCTTACCTTTCACTTAATCCCGGTACAATAATTGTTTTTCTTCAGATCACAAACAATAAATCAATAGTTAAGTACTAGACTACGTATCTATTATTTTTTATGTACCTAGTTATAGTTACAAAACAGCGTTTTGAAACAGTAAACCACAGTTTTAAGTTCTTAAATAGAATGTCACATAAAAAAAGATATCATCACTTATACACGACAAGTCAACCCAAGTAGACTATACGCTTTGCTCAGCACGAATGAAGGAACGGACGAATAGTACAGTACTTACCTTTTGTTTCGTCAAATAACACGAACTAAGGATTTTAGGTAATTTCCCTCATACACCTATCAAACAATAATGATCTCTATTAAAGAGCATTTTGGTCCAATTTCATTTGTGTACCGCAGTCTTTCGAGGCCAAGCGAAACACGAAGGGGAATCCTCGTGTTTTAATTTGGTGTTACCAGATTGTTTTTGGTGTTGCCGTATATAAAAGTATTTAGAAATCGGGAGATAAAGTCACTAAATCGGGTAAATGGGAGGAAAGAGATGAAATCGGTAGATCTCCCGATAAATCGGGAACTTTTGCATCATTGTTTGCTTTGACGACCAACAGCATGAAAACAAAATCGTCAAAAAGTTGCGGTGTACGGGAGGGAGGCTGTTGTTTGACGAACGAGGAATACCCTATTTTGTTTTGGGCGACGCCACGCAGCGGAAATTCTTCGCTAGCGATAGGAACGCAATTTCAGGGGAATACCCTTTTTTAGGCCAGCGGTGACGTGCATTACAGCGGGGATTTCTCACGAGTGATAGCAACGCAAGCACTTTTTTCGGCGCGTTCATGGCTTAGGTTTAAGTAATACATAAATCTCCATGGTGCGAGGCCTCTTGGACCGCGAGGCCGTGGGCTGTGGATCACGTCGCCCACGCCCTACGCCGCCTCTGGGGCTATCATATCATCCAAAGCTAACAAAGACACAGGGTATACATTAAATCAGATGCTTTGCAAGCCTAAATCCATAAATATCGGTTCTGGGGCTGATTATGTCAAAAAAATCAAAATCAAAATAATTACCCCCTGCTTCCGCTTGGCATGATTATGCGGGAAACTGAGCATTTACTTCACTTTTGTAAGTTTGTGAGTTTAACCTAATTAACTTAGTAGTTAAATCAGATTACTTTCCATTTAGGTACATATCTGTTTCGAAATTAAACTGTTCACCAAGATCAGAAAGTGGGTTTTATAATACCAAGTCTTGCAAACATAAACTTTAACATATTTGGTCAATACGTGGGAGGCGTTCGTAAGTCGCGACAAATGAAAGTTGACTTTAACTTGTCAGATAAATTACACACTTCCTTGTTATTTTTAGTCGCCCCACACAATGTACCTAAAAATATAGTGGAGACTGAAACACAAAGCATCAACCCCTAGTTTCCTGTAACAAAGCATTTTAGGGTTGAGGTTTAAAGAATTATTACTGTACTCTGTAGGTTGAGGTATATTTCCTATGTTGAAATACGTTGAAAGTATTAATTGCATTTGTAATAGTAGGTAATATAAAAGTGTGGTTTTGGAAGAGACCAGAAATTTGGGACAGAAGTGAACTTAGAATTTTAATTTTTAAAGATTTTCACTAGTGTGAGCGTGACTACTTTTATAGCATTTTACTGTTGACCTTGACATGCTAAAGCTAAATTGGCAAATATGACAGTTTGTAAATGACATTTGCGTTGTGAATTTGTCAAATATGTGTGTAATTTGGATTTTAGATTGGCAAATTGCAACCATCAATAAAGTAAAGAAATTCACTTAATTGAGTGGTTTTCAGTTGTAACTGTATCAATAATTATTATTACATATGGTTTATAAATATTAAGTGAATAATAATAATTACTTATTTGGAAAATAAAATGCCTTCTGGAAGAAAGCGATGGAATTTACATGGTAAGTTTAATAACATTATTATGTTAACAATAATATATTTCTACCTGAATATAATAACAAATTATAGTAGTTTAACCCTGAAATTGTAACATTCATTTTGTAAATCATTACCTGGTACATAATTGTATGGTAATTTATTTAATTCAAGTTGTATTTACTTATCTTCATGCCAAGTCCATCACAGGGTTAGCAGAGAATATTATGTGCCCTATATTAAAATCCTTTCAAGTTTCAGACCTTCCTAGCTTCGTCCACATTCATAATACTTTTCCTACAATATTGTACCCTTTAACCTTATCCTTTGAATTGGAAAATACTTTGCCACTTATTTTATGTTTTATCATTATTGTCTTTATTTTTTTATTATTTAGCTAAGCATCAAACAAATAAATTTACACACACTAAATTTGATGACCGTAAGTTTTAAAACAACAAAAATAATCAGCTTATAACTTGAATGCTCTTAATTTTCCTAAGTTAAATTTTTTTTGTATAATGTTTATATATCTTTTAATATACCTATACATCATTTATTGAGTGTTGATGAACAATAATAAATAAGAATATCGAGAAATATCAAATTCATAAGATGTTGTTTAAAAATATTGAGCCATCTTTTTTATGGCAAAAGACAGCGAACAATCATGCAAGTCCCCTGTTGGTAGGACCATAGCTTGTAACCTTCGTAGATATTGAAGGTGCACCTCTGTTCTGTGGCCGGTGTGATAGGCCCATTGTGTAAGTATAGCTGCTACCAGAACCTGACATTGTCATAATGGTGGTAGAAATAGGTAATTTAGTGGATACTACAGTAGTGTTATCTTAAAAGAATTGACATTATTTGTACCAAAATCATAGGAATAGTTTTCTTTTTATAAAGAACATTTAGTAGTACCTACTATTTAAATTATGCACTTCGGCTATATTCGTCATGCTTCGGAAATCTGAATGTATTTTAAAGATATCTTTATAGAGTTGTTATTACATAATTATTTATTTTGCTTAAATTTAGATTAGGTCAGCCAATTTAAAAATAAAAGTATAAAGTTTAAAAAAGAGTAAAAAGTTATACAGCCGGAGCGCATAGTTTAAATAATAGTACTATACAAGTCTAATTACAGATTTTACATTAAATTTTTAATTTACAAAGAGTGAACAATCATGCACAAATTATGCATTTATAGATGAATGAATTGACTCTTTGTGGTGCACAATCAATTGATTCTTTTAGGCTACCCAAGTATTGATGGGATTTCTTACTGACTCTTCAAGATTGTTTTTATTTCTTTACTGTGTCTTCTTTTGTATAGTGACACCATCACTAACACCGTGTCATCTGAGGAGGTGGTAGAGTTTTGCAGTGACTTCCCCATATTGGTTACATTGCCTTACCTATTCTTGTCTCCATTACGTCAGTTGTTGACAATGCCGATGCCAATTCGGAGGAAAAGATAGCCAGTAAACTTACTTTTGTTTGTGGTATAATATCCCGGCATCAGGTTGGCAACGCTCCATTACCACCTTTGGTGTCTTTAGAGTGAATTTCTTACCATTAGGAAATCTGTCTGCTTGTTAACTTCCAATGACATAAAAATAAAATAAATAAATGTATATATTTCTGACACAAAAAACTTTTTTATCATTTCATTCCATTTCAAATATATATATTCCAATCATTTATTTAAATAAATAACAATGAATTGTTTAGGAAAGCAAATGAAACCCCTTGAAGGCCTGTACTTCAAGTACCTAAATGGTTAGATGAAGTTTCTTCTGTAATTTCTGCTCTGGATTTTTGTTGATATAATATAATTAAATAACTGTTTGTATTAAGGATCTGACATTTATATATAAGTACAACAGTACAAGAAAATTGTTTTGAGAAAGTGCAATTTACTTTTTGAAATTTATTATTCTTCAGATGGACCACAAGGCTCACTGAGAAGACTTCGAAATCAGTTAGCTGAAGATGGTTGTGCTGAATCTCAAGTGGTGCTAGCAAAGCAGCTGTTGGAGGAAAAATGTGGTAATGTAGACAAAGTATATTTGGTATAAACAGACAAGCATTAAATACAATTACTTTCTTATTAAATTAATCAAAAAGTAATAACACTTACCTATAAAATTATTTTTTTTGATTATTGTGTAATAACAAAGCACTGAAGATACTGCAAAAGCTAAACCAAAGAGCTTGTAAAATAATAATCAGTTACAGGCTTTTTTGTTGATAGCTTAGATTTTAGGTTTGACCTATATTCTTGAATGCAAATCACTGAAGCAAATGCAAGCATAGGCTTAATGTTTCTAACATTGTGACAACTCGGAGGATGAGGTAGCCGTTAAAGTTACTTTTGGAGGCCTAACACCCCTGCCTCAGGTTGGCAACGCACCATTAAATAAAGGATAAACAACATTTATGATGTGATCTAAGGCGGCCTTACCTTGCACTTAGGATGTATCTAGCCATGGTTCTTAAGAATGTACTCTATAAATATTATTATTTTATATCTGTAGTATATGTATATATGACAAGGTATTTTTTTTCAACATGTCTTCTCCCATTCTTAGGTTTGTAACCAGAAACTATAACCTTTGCTGTCTACAAGTGATATATATTTCTTACTGTCAGATGGCTTGCCTGTTTGTTGTCCTTACCATTTCTTAAAAAATCATCACCATCTTACCTTATATTCTAGATTCTAGAGTCCAGAGTTAAAGCTAGGATTTAGAGTCTATAATGTTCATAATTGGATACTTACCCTTCATAATGCCTATCAGTGAGACCATTTACACATGTTGCTTGTCCAACACAACTTTATATAGGGCGTCCCAAAGGTTACGTAGCTGGGAATGGGGGTAATAGTTGTGGTCACAAGGGTCGCCAGAAAAATTAAAAAAGTCCCTCTGGGTATTTAAAAAAATTTTACATCTTGTGGGACTTGTGGGACTTGCTTTTTAAAAAATGCCATTTATTTTTTTTAAATACCCAGAGGGATTTCTTTTTATTTTTCTGGTGACCCTTGTGACCGCCCCTATCACCCCCCTTTCCAGCTACGTAACCTTTTGGGACGCCCTGTATAGTACTTAAACAACAAAATATTGTGCTAATACACAAAAATTTCTTTCTAGAATTAGAAGCAGATAAAATATCAAACTTCAAGCAAGCGTTAGAATGGCTCATATGCGCAACAGAACAAGCTCACCCTGAAGCTAGAAGAATGTTGAGAAGGTACAGTAGCCATTGACGATTTGTTCGCAACTGTTTTATATGAATATGCCAAAACAACATACCTATTGAATAATTAATGGAATGACACTGAATTATAATATATGCTTATAATAAAACTGCAGAAGAGTGAATTATGAATATTGTATTAGACTACGGAAGTGACCTGGGATTGTAATGAAATATTTTAATACTCGTAATAGTAAAATTGAAAATGTGCAATAAACCCGGACAACACCTATAAACAAATAACGGAGCTAAAAACTATCTCGATTACTTTAGCTTTCGAACAAAGCCACAAACTGATGGTCAGATACACAGACATACCTGCACGCACGCACGCATACACTCGCATTTGTGTGAGTGATGTAAAACTTATATATTACAAATAAAAGCAGTTTTTCACTATTCACAAAATCTTTTTAACGGATTTGTTTTTTTTTGTAAAGTTTTGCTTACTTTGATTTTATGATATAATATTTGATGCAAATTTGTACTTGACGAATGGCAAAATACTAACGTGAAGGCCAAAACTTAAGAAAAGAAAGAAATGTGAACCAGTAGATGAATTTCCTTATAGTAAGAAATCCCACCTAGTCATACAAACTTTGCTTGTGACATAATGATCAGCAAAATCCAAAGCACACAGAAAAGCGTAAAGATATGTAGCAAATGAAGATTTTTTCGCCTTATTCAGAAGCAAGTAAAGGGGACAGGAAAAAGGGTCTCGTTGATACTTTTATTTTTTGAGTGTTTAAAGAATTGAAAGAATTCTTATACGAAGATATTCTTACACGGCACAAATAAATACGAACGAAAATGAGTGCGTTTCTAAATACAACAGATGTTATTGGCCCGTTCCGACGGGGTTTCAACGATAGCGTAATGAACGTGTTTCATTTTTCTAACTTTACACAAAATCAGCGCTTTTTTGTAAGTTTTGGGTTTTGTAAGTTTTGGGAAACATAACAGATAGTATAATTGATTCAAAACTAGCTGTTCCCGCGAACTTCGTTCGCCCGTTCAGTTTGTATGGGAAAATTAAAATGTTGTTTTTCCCAGTTTCCTCACAATTGAACAGGATAAAAAGTATCCTATGTCCTTCTCCCGGTTTTAAGTTACCTCCCTACCAATTTTCAGCCTAATCGGTGTAGCCGTTCTTGAGTTATAAATAGTGTAACTAACACCACTTTCTTTTATATATATAGATTGAAAAAATTGCGACAAGCACCATTTTTTCCTTCGCTCTTCAAATTCTTTTAACTTTTTATAGAAGGTTGCACTAATAACGTCTTAAATATTTGGGCGTGTTCGGCCGAAGTAAGTACTTACAAAATTTTGTAAGTCACTTACTATGCTTACAAAATTTTCGGCCGGGACACAAAATAAGTGCTAACGCAGTAAGTATGGCTTAATATACGACGCCATTTTGCTTATTGTTTATGTACGGCATATGACATAAACCGGTGTTTTGTGTTATGTCAAGCCAGTAAGTCTGTCCTCGCCGAAAAGTGCTACAGTCAGCTTGTAAGACTTTAATTTTTTTATGCTTACTGGCTTACTAAGTTTAGTAAGTACTTAATTCGGCCGAACACGCCCATTGTAAATCCTCTTTTTTCGCTTGTCAAATACGACAGTTTGATATAAAAATATTGCTGAAATGCTATACATGTCAGATTGCGTGACAACTATTTTAAATTTCAACATTTGTAAATGAATACATCCCTAGTAAGTGTCCAAGAAATAACATGAGGTAAACAACAACCTGTGTTGATTATTATCATTCTTTAGAAAATACGTAAACATTCAACAGTCGAACGTACGCTTGTGATCAGTTCATTATACTGCTTAGGGTTATGTAAGAGTGTTTTGTATAAATGTATAGAAATTATCAGGATTTTGCCATTTGGAAAATAAAATGGGACAGAGTACGGGTGGAATTGCATAAATCTGTGTAAGATTGTTTTATATGTCGTAGGGTTTTTGGAATGTCACGTATATCGCAAAAGATTTTAGGGAATATATACACAATTTGCTTCCCGAAATGTCCGAGCATTTGTTCAAAGGCAAACGCCTTTTACAGCGCAAACGTTTGCTTCGACTCGCTCAGATATATTTTACGCTCTTTCTCTTCTAATTCTCGTGAGTGTCGACGCTCGCGTGTAATGTCTAGAGCAGGGGTGGGCACATTGTTTTGACCGCGGGCCGGTAAATTAAAAAAATCTAGTGGCGAGCCAGTAAATTAAAATTAATCTTGAGGCGGGCCGGATAATTAAAACACCTAAAAATAGCAGGAAATGTTTATTATTATGATTATAAAACGTTGTATAAAGATAACATAACGCATTTTTTTATTTTACAATCCTTTATTAAAATCCTATTAATATTATAAATGCGAAAGTTTGTATGTATGGATGTATGGATGTTTGTTACTCTTTCACGCAAAAACTACAAAGCCGATTACGATGAAATTTGGTATGTAGGTAGCTGAAGACCCAGAATAACATATAGGCTACTTTTTATCCCGGAGTTCCCGCGGGATTGGGACTTACGCGGGTGAAACCGCGGGGCGCAGCTAGTAAAATCTATTTGTGAAGTCTTAACATATGAAATACGCAATATATATATGTTTGAAGTATCGATTCAGTATCTTAATTGTTCAAATTTCAATAGTCTTTTAACATTTGGACCAGTAATTTTTTTAAGGAAGTTCATATTTTTTCTAAAAAAAAAACCTCGGCGGGCCGGATTAAAACCTCTCACGGATCCGGCCGTAATTTGACCACCACTGGTCTAGAGGCTTAATACTCCAGCTTCATATTGACAACACTCTTTTACCACCTCTAGTGTTTGTAGACGAAGTGTATATTTTTCAATCTGGGAACCCGTCTGCTTGTTTGTCTTTCAGTAATACAAAAACCCTACGACATATTCTATTAAAGGGCTGTGTTTATGAAATTTAACAAGAAGTATAACTAAAGAAGCGTATTGTTTAGTAGAGTAATGTAAAATACCTTTGTAATTCATGGGATGTAGGATATCTACTTGCAAAGTTCTTTATAATTTAGTTATGTGGTTTATTGAAGTAAACACTTTTCATTACGTTCCGCATAGACAGTTTTTATATTTTGCTTATTTTTCACCAGGTGTGTCCGTAGCGGTGTAATCGACGAAGACAGCGCACCAATAGTTCGTGCAAAGTCTTGCCTTGCAGCCAGCCGACAGGAAACCGTCGCTAGGAAGGCTGCACGGGACCTATTTGCTAGGTAAGTAAAATACTATATATGTATACAGCCAATCTGTCTAGCAATTATCTAAGCAAAAAGTAAGTTTTTCTGCGGATTTATAATAAGTTCAGAGGATAAACATAAATCCTAAAAACACCGAGGAACTAGACACAGACCCAGCGGAACACATGTAAGCTCAAAGATTTAATGGCGTACTCACACACGACAACGGTAATGGTGATGGTGAAGGTACGGTGATTTTGTCGGCTACAATGATAGTGTTGGGACAAAATCGTGTCGATGACGTGACGATGTCATAACAGTGTCACGATGGTGATAATGTTTTGTGTCGGTTTTGATATTTTAACTATACCGCGATGATGTTGTGACTCTGTCGACCGAATAACCTGACAGTGACGGTGAATTTGATGTTAATTTTGATATAGTGACGGTGTTGTGATGAATTCTTACCGACACCATGACTCTGATGATGTTGGTTACGATGTCATGATACTGACGGGGTTGGTGATAATATCGTGTGTCGTGACTGTGTCGTGATCATATTGTGACAGTGTCTTGCCAGTGACGGAGAAGATAATTACATGACTGTGTTTTGAGGGTGTCGTAATGGCGTTGCGTCTGTGTCGTGACAGATGATGACAATGTTGTGCTGTGAACGTGACTGTATCGTGATGGTGTTATGCTAAAACAATTCTGGTGAGGTGTTTGTGAGGATGACGATGTCGTGACGTTTTCGTGACTGTCGTGACATTTTTTTTGGTATCAACATTTTATGTTTAAGAATTAGATTGAAATGAAAAATGTTTATTAGAACGTGACCAAGGTAAAGTAACATACACAAAAATGTTACTTTATATTTATATTACTGTTTTGATTAGATCTATGCATATGGAATCACCTGATCAAATACATTACCTAAAAGAAAGAACAAAACAGACAGACCTCATTTTTAGAATTGCTTAATAAAAACGTATGTCAGATCATAATATTTCATTAGATATCTAATTTCTCATCGTAGAAAGACCTACTCGAGGTTTTTGTGTATACTAAAATTATGTATGTCTACTAATTTTAATTTAATTTTGTGATCAGTGCTAAAACTGGAAAATCAACTGCTTGTTTGAACTTGCAATGAGCAAAAAAAAGTTGTGTAGGTGTTTCATTATTTACGCACTACTCCTAAGCCACTCATACGATTGGTTTGCGGTTAAGCTTTGTTACCACACCCTTATCAAAAAATGGCTGTAATATTCTAATCTTTCTACTAGTACTACTAGTATCTAGCTGGACTAAAAAGTAGAAAATAATGTTCTATAAGTTCAGATAAAAAACTCGAGAGATTAAAAAAATCATTTCATCATGTAAAAGCGCCGCGTGCTTGATAAGATATTTTATAAGCTTGCTTTTCTCATATCTGTTAATAAAGTATTTAAAACAATTGAAACGTAGCACCCCTCGGCCCTCACGTTTAAACGATAACATGTGTTTTTCTTACCCAACTTTTTTATTTTGACATAAAATGTGTTTCAATTCAACCCGACCTTTAAAAGTGGGCGATAACATACCATACGTGAACCAACAAAGTTAATAAAAGCTTCTGAAAAAGGTTCTGTGTGCGGGGTTAGAGGAAAGGGGCGAGAAGGGTGAGGTATCGGAGAAGGCGTTACAGCACATGAGCAAACTGGTACATAAACGAGCTGAGGCGCACTTCACTCACACATGGAAATATTTGAGTTGCGCTATCGTGTCTGGGACGGCTGGTAGGTGGTTTAGGGCTACGAACCTAATTCAGAAGGGAGCGATTTTCGGGGACGGCAAGTATTGTGCGGACATTACTCAGTCTGCCGCCCTGATCACTGACGATTTAGTTTCAGCCTATTTCCTCTTCATGCAAGAGTGAATAGGTTGTTTCTAGCTTCGTATAGTCTTAACTTTGACTACAACGTCACTTGACATCAGGGCCTTTACCTTGAGTTGGTATAGATTACGTTTGGTAAGTTCTAAATCTGACACTTTTGGTCTAAAGATGTGTTTTTCTCTTAGTTAGCAATAGAGGTGCTGTTCTAAGTTTTCATACAAATAATTTACAGAGACGGTAGCGAGTATAGTAAACTTGACAAGCCGTAAACTCATGGTAAGGTCTCTAAGGATAAGTGGTAAGCTATCTTCTATAAAAAAACATGACTTCAGAAATCTGCGTGTTATGTTTATATTTTTAAAGTTTTTTTATCAGTATTAAATGCATAAACGTAGGATATCAGACATTATCATCATCATCATCAGCCGGAGGACGTCCACTGCAGGACATAGGCCTCCCCAAAAGAGCGCCACAATCAGACATTATGTTGTGTTGGTGTATTAGTGGAACGTAAAAAAAAAACAAGATCAATTCACTCAGTTAAATATGAAAATATGAAAAATAAGAAATATGACTAGAGTACCGCCATCTTATATAAAACAGATGACAGGTTTGTGCGACGGTAACAGCGCAAAATAACATGTATGTAACATTATGGTAAAAATATTATGTGAAATTAAAATATGTGAAAATAAAGTATGTGAAAATTTTCACAATTTTATAATTTTACACACCGACAAATTGAAACTTGTTTTGGGGTGTAATTTGCATTATTCAACTGCCTTAGCACAGAAAATTTATGTCGCTTACTGATCGTAAAAAGAAATATATTCATACAGTTAATGTTTCTAGTAGTTAAAATATTTAAGGTGAAATTTCGACGTCACAGACGGTGAAGGTTTATAGAAATTTATAAACCTAATGTTAACTACAATTAAATTATAGAAATTATAGAAATTTATAAATTAAATTATAGAAATTTATAAACCTAATGTTAACTACAATTAAATTAAAAAAAATCATACAGATAATTCAAAATAATAACAATAGTGTACCTACTCCAAATTTTCGTCTTGCTTTGCTCATCACTATTTATTCTTTAAATGTAAAAACGATGGAGTAAGATTCGGTACTAAACCAGACTACCCTTATTTGTTTATCTTATTTCCAGCCTCTCAAACGGCGAACAGTATATCACAACAGCCCAACTAGAACGGAGAATACGCGAAATTTGTGCCACAACATTAAAGAAAGACCCTGACGATGACGCGCTTGACGACGATACCCCAGGTTGGTGTTTGATTATCATTTATTATATTATTATCATTTTTAGTTTTGCTGCCAGTAAATGTAATGATTGCTGTTTACTGGGTTAAGGTTTAGAACCATCATGTGGACCCAATGTATAGAGGCCTAATTCAAAGATTATAAACCTAGTTGGAGGTACACTTGTATGTCCGCTACGTGTATTTCACATTGCATGGGTACATTTTGACTTTGCCTAGATAGATATTTAACGAGTGACTGCTCAGATTAGTATATATCGCCTAAGCTGAAAGGACCATCCACCATTGCATTACGTACCAGTATCAACACACACACACACACAAATGGACATTCAATTGCCCGTTACATTTCAACGAATTCCCAATTGATCGGTCTGTAAGCATGCAGATTGGAATTCTTGAAAAATCGACACTCACGAATAAAATGTCGTTATTCTTATTCGGACTCACACGCGCATATAAACTATATTCTAATTGCGTTAAGAAAACATCAAAAGTGACTCATCGCTGTCAAGCAGTCAAAATTAGAAAGTCGTGTTCACATTGACCAGTTGAAATGTGCCCTTCATGCCTATATTCGCTTTAAGAATGTTAAAACGAGGTTTTGATAAACTTATTCTTTTTAAAATTTGTATTCTTATATCCTTTTCATATATTGTTTCTTGTTAATTTTCTCTTGTCTTAATGAAAAATATATTCGATCTAGTAAAATAGCAACAACAGCAACAATAGACTTTAAGAAATGGAAGAATTGCTGTAACCATGTGGTCAATGAAGAAAAAAACATGTGGGACTTAGAAGATGTTATGAAACACGCGGTGCAGAATTCTTTTATTATACATGTTAATGAAAATTCTGACGAATCTGATTAGTTGTAATATTACTTGGTTTTAATATTTGAAAATATTGTAATAAAAATTTTAATATTAATAGTTTAATTTATACCCCAGTATAAATATGCCTTTACTTTGTAGTTGCACCGATGCGTCACTATTTTCTTAACGCGAATAGACTATAGTTATGTCTAAGGGCTCGTCATTTCAGCTTAGACGATCTCTGCAACGACCTTACATATTCCTGACCTCCGATATCAGTGTCTGTTGCTGCATGTTCTTCTGGAGGGTAGGTTGCATAAGTATTAGCGTGTAATTCTTATTAACAGGAGATCTTGGTTTTTTCTTGCTTTGCAAATCTATAAACAAAACCGTTTTGACCAGAGAGATCAAATAAGTATAAAAAGAATATGCGTATACACTCAAAAAACACAGCCCTTATTAGAAGCCGATTAAACAAGACTTTCTGATTTAGAGGAAGATGCTCGTGCCTTGGACGGAGAGCAGGCGCTAGAGCCTTCACAATTGCAAGCCGGGGACCATATCCACAGTAACGGAACCGTACGGAGTGCACTAGACACAGAAGACGGTGAGTATTCATTTTATGTTAGATTGTTTATCGTCCGCTAGTAAAGTAATCTATTAATACATATTACTAGATTGTTCCCCTTATAGAGATCATCAGACTAAGTGTAGACTTGCTACGATTTATTCGGATTGCTGCCATCGCCTTCTCCTTTCCTACCGCCCTAAAATAGGTGGTCGCTATTGGTGCCGATTCGCTTGGTACAAACTAGTCTAAACTAACCTAAAATTAGAT
>NJDD01025659.1:0-13524 GCA_002245505.1 Calephelis nemesis
ACTCTGACGTTAGATGTTATGTTAGAGGAACTTTAAGACATAAAAGTAATTCCTGGTTATACATCAAAATCAATATCTCTACTAATGTTATAAAGAGGAAAAGTTTGATTATTTTTTTGTTTGAAATGTATAAGCTCCGAAACTACTAGACCGATTTCAAAAATTCTTTCACCTTTAGAACGCTACGTTATAAGTGAGTGATATAATCTATGTTTCATCAAAATCGGTGCAATAGGAGCCAAGTTACGCAGGCGAAGCTGCGTGAAACTGCTAGTTAATAATAGACACGAAGTAAAAAATTCCTAGGTTCAACTGGTATTATTGTCTTAATTATATATAATGTCATACAGATTACCTAGGTATAATGTCAATTTAATTTTACTCCTACGTCAGTTCAAGTTTATATGATGGTAAGTGTACGAGCAATCATCCGCTGTTTTAATTATGGTCGTTTTTTTCAATTCAGATGGAATCACTTTAGGGATGTTCCTTGTATAGAAAAATAATAATTATAAAATCGGGTTAGGTAAAGTAAACAGAGGCACAACCAGGGCACCCACGACTAGCCAAAGATGCTAAATCCCACAATGTGATACATGGCGAGCCTATAGTCAACCGGGCACATATCCTATCCCGAGCGACATTTTTTTTATTAGAAAATTGGAAAAACCCAATTTTCTTTTTGTTGTCCGACCCGGGATTGACTGCATGAGGGAGCCCGGGACCTCATGCAGTCAAGTCCAATAACTGAACGGCTAGAGAGGCGTACAGGGGCGACCGAGGCCACATAGACGACTCGGATTAGGTACCGTGTAAAAAGCTGTTCGTATTCTATCGCTTCTGAAAATGTTGTATACCTATACCTAGTTAGCACACAGGGCCGCATTATAAAGCCCGGTAAAGTTGTTAAAACTGTGAGGTTGGCAACACGTTCGTCATTCAAAAAAGGGCCACATTCATTAGTTTTTAGAATTCATTAGCACTGTGGACAGATGGCGCACGTATCGTTCGCTGCTCACTGTGCATTCCGTTTTGTTGCGTCATGATGCAATTTTGAGTTAAGGTCCCATACTCAGTCAGCCAGAAGAGCCAATCACCGCACTCCCTCGTTCCATGATTACTATGAAATATTGCGCTCTAAAGTAAACGTCTTAAGAGACAAATCACTATTTTTGACACTATAAAAGTAATTTGAAAAAATGTATTAAAACTGAAACACTTATCTTTTAGGTATAGTATTTATCTATGTTTATGTTAAATCTGGTGTCGATATTTTCACAATTGTGTAGACACTTGGGTTTTGCTTTCAAAAAAGGATTAACTTTTTGATTTTTTTCTATCGAACAAAGTGAAATGAATCGTGTTTTGGAAACACTAGTCTTATAAAGCATATTCATGTTAATCTTGTGTATTTTTGTCACCAAGATCCATGATTGCTTTGTATGAAAAAAACATTAAACTGCTGACGTATTTTAGCGTATATGGTCCCTTAACATAATAAAGCAGTGCAGACGCTGCGCTAGATTTATTGTATTAGCGCGAGGAATTTCGTTAACTTACCCATGTCCAATGATGTTTTAGACATTGTGGACTAAGGTCGGGCTCCTCTGGTGCACAGTACACATGTAAGACAGCATGGAAACTAATTCTAGTTGATAAAATATTTACCTGCTAGCTTCCGCCCGCGACTCCGTCCGCTCGGATGTCGGTCTTCGCGTCATAAAACTGAAAAATTAAAAATTTTTTCTACGCATTTTTCCAGGATAAAAAGTATCCCATTTTATGCCCAGGATAATAAGGTTTAATTATACCAAGTTTCATCGAAATCGAACCGTTAGTTTTCACGTGATGCCTGAACATACAGACAGACAGACAAACATTTTTTTAATCACACATTTGGGTTTGGAATCGATCCAGTAACACTCCCTGCTATTTATTTTTTCAATATTTTCAATGTACAGAATTGACCTTTCTACAGATTTATTATATGTACCTACAGATAATAATTATGCAGTTTGCAAATAATACAAGTAGTAATGGCGTGTGTCCAACAAAAGACATATACTTTAAGCCATTTTTTAAAAGATCACGTGACCACACATCTTTACTCGACAGTCGCTACACCAGCGCCGCACAAACCGCCGAAGGGCCTCGTTGATGCGTACGTTTGTGAGAGTCTGCCGTTTTGAATGTTTGTATGTAGTTTTCATATTTAATTTGTAAGACTTGAGTTGTGGAGGGACGAGAGAGTTTAAATCCCGGTCGGGTAACAAAAAATATATAAATAAATATATTTTCTAACAAAAGTAACGTTGCCAGGGATTTTAAATGTGCCCGGTTGTCGACGGGCTTGCCATGTATCACATTATGGAACTTTATTGTCTTCGGCTAACCGTGGGTGCCCAGGTCGTGCTTCTGTTTACCTCTTTGGGGATAAAGATACTTTTTTTGCTTTTTACAACAAAAAAGTTAGAACTTCTTCGTTTGACATACTTCCGTAAAATCTCTACTGCGTCGTCTATTTCAATCGTTGGAACTAGACAAATGGAAATAGAAAACGCGCTTTAATTTTTTCTGTTGACGTATAGGTATTTCTCACTACGAGTATGATGATATCCTCCAGCTTGTTTAAATTATGATCAGGTTCTTATCACTTAAATAAAGTCAACCTAGACTTTATTCTGTTTAATCCAGGCTAATGCCGAAGTTATTTGTCATTTATTGAAGTAAAACTTCTTTAGAATCGTTGTGATTTCAAAACGGGTGCAACGGAAAAACGACAGGTAAGGGACACAAATATATATTTATCTAATTCTTTTACAGGCAAGAGACACAAACATATATTCATCTCATTCTTTTGTCGATTTACTGAAGTTTCTCTTCTATCGTGTGTGAATCGCACACACATCTTTTTGTTTTTAAATCAATTAAGTCAAAAGTACATATCAACTGCCAAAAAAAGAATAAAAACAACATCCGAAAGTCGGTATTGTCGAGACCACCAACAAATTTTATTTAAGGCACTATTAAATTAAATGTCGAGTTCGTTAAAACAACGTCAAAGTTGACATTCAGTCACTAATTTGTTGACAGAGCTTTCAACAGCCGATATTCCGAGGGACGTGTATTATACCGGTCACTGACTCCCAGTAGGCACAAGATAAGCCCACAGAGGGCGATTTCTCTTTAAAATTATAATGTGTAATTACGTCTACTAAAATTAGAACGTGTAAATATTATAGCTTCTTCACCTTGTTGTAATCAGAAGAGGTATGTAATAAGGCATTCATTTTTCTTATTATGATACATATCTATCATTCTATGTTTTGCTGTTTCTTTTTCTGTATTGCTAGGTTTGAAAACGGTGGTAGTTTACGGTAAATAGGGATAAATTATTTTACAATCAAAAAATTGTTTGAATTAGTAAATAATCATATAATCAAAACAAAAATCAGGATGCAAATAGTAAATAAATAGTTTAAATTACTAATTTAATTAAAACCTGTTAAACATAACACCAAAAGTTGGTAGAATATGTTGGAAAACTTAAATAATTTTGTAATACTCATATTCCGAAAATATTTTTTTTCTTTTATTTTCTTTTTCTTTTCTTTCTATTATCTAGAAATCTTTGCTTACGTCAAACTTTTTATCGATATTCTGAAAACCGGATCGTAACGTATAAAATATAAACATGTTTTTACTAGTAGATGATTCGCTTTATATTGAAAAAACTTGTTTTGAAAAAAAAGTCTTCACGTCCATATCCCCGAAGAGATAGGCAGAGGCACAACCAGGGCACCCACGACTAGACGAAGACTCTAAGTTCCATAATGTGATAGGTGGCAAGCATATCGCCAACCGGCACACATCCATTGCACGATCTGGGAATTGAAACCTTAAGAAGTCAAGTCTTACACTGGAACGCTAGACCACAGAGGCGATTAGACCAAAGAAAAACTAAATGATAATCTTTTTTTTTGTCTCAGAAAGTTTAACGATACTTCATATTAATTAGCCTTTGGCTTCTACACTAGTTAAAATTGTTTTGTAGAAGGCAGTGCCCACCTATAAACAAATAGTTCTTCTTATTTTATAAATATGGCCCTCGATCGCCTCTCACTCTACTTTGCCAATATCAAGTTAGTAATTATTAATTCTTATACAGTCATTAATCACTATGTACAAAGCCATGTCAGGTTATGTTGAGTAAAGCGGTGGCTTCGTTACTCAAGCTCATCCAGTGAGATGAGAGAAATAGACGATACACCAATTTCTTCATGATATTACTTGTGCACTTTCCCTGTACAAAATTAATCTAATTCCCACCTAAATTAACTACTTTTACTCAATATAAACACGAAATTCAATAATAATGAAAAAAATACGACTATCTTCACTCACGATGGCGCCAAAACTCCAAAATATTGCAAATGCTTTTCTTGTTTCCACTGATGTTTTAAAAATATCGATAAATGTCTACTCTCTTAATAATATTTAGATAACAAATGAATACTCTGTCTATACTGCGCATTCTGACTCAGCTAGTGGCTTCGTGTTATTTGTTTTCAATTGATAAATTACTAGTAATTATGCTATCGGGTAAATTAATCACAGCGGAGGTGGTCGGAAAGAAAGATGGAAACTATTTAAATAAATATTGAGGTGTTGAGTTTTTATTGAATAAGTATTAAGCATACTCAATTTCTGGCTGATAGTTTTTTGGTTTCTTAGCAGTATTCAGAAAATTGATGTGGGAAAATGTTTTTGAGTTTTTGACATTCAACTATTTTGCCCGTGTTGCTCCGAAACCGGCGTGTTTGTATGAAAAGGGTAATGAATGTGAAGGAAGCCAGACAGGTTTGTCAGGATCGTGAGGTCTGGCACTCGATAGTCTCTGCCTACCCCGTAAGGGACTTGGCACTTGTCTAATATGGTACACTGATTTCCGCGAAGTTGCCAGCGTGGTTAATAGTCCAACAGGAACATTTATCGGGATAAAAACTATCCTAGATGTGTTAAGCCAAGTTAACCTCTATGTTTCTGCCAAATTTCTTGAAAATCGGTTCAGCAGTTTTTGCTTGCAGTAACAAACTAACAAACATACAAAGATTCGCATTTGTAATAGGATTGGTTCTAACAATTTTAACATAACAATCTCATTTGACCATTATTCTGCAATTTTACACAGCAATAAAACTATTATGGCTATAAAATAATTAACTAACTACGTTAAATAATTATTACTTAAAGTTTCGAAGCATTAGCATACCATATTTTGGTTGAAACTTGACAAAACTAAATTATCCAATAATATAATAATACCGAATCAAATTAAATTGATGTTTAAATAATTAAATATTATTAATTATATGTAGTAAATTAAAGTTATTAAACCAAGTTTAATTTGAATTAATCATTAAATTCAAAATATATAAACATTCCCGAAAGACGTATTTGATTAGATACTAGATTAGATATTATTTTTTTGCGTAGGTTTACCCTACTGCGGTGTCGCCAAACCAAGGAGTCGACGTAAAATTCTACCAGCTAGTCAAAAGTTAGCTAGTTTTAAAAGTAAGGTGTTACTAAAAAAATATGAAACAAACTGAGGCGATGGGCCGCAGAACAAGCACCAATATCTCCATTAATGTTATATATTTTATAGATACTTAAATAACATCCTAATAAGACTAATTTAAACGTAACTTATTTATCTACTAATCTTTAAAGTAAATGAACATAATAAAATAAAATTAAGTAATACGGAAAAGTTTATCAATATCGACAAACTGATAAGTTTGACGTTAGTTACAGACCGGTATTCATTAAGAGCCAGACCTCCGTCATTTTATAAAACTTAAAAGTCTTTAGTAAATTTATTAGTAGGAATTAAGTAACTTATAAATATAGATCATAGTGACTTTGATTTTAACGTTTTATGATTTTTATAACGTAATACCTACGTTATAAAAATCATAAAAAGTAATTTAGTTTGGAGTTGTCAAATTTTAAAGATTTTTATATTTACTATAACGTACTTAAATACTTTATAGGATGATACTATAAGATATTGGTGGTAATTTTGTTGCGCACTCACTAAACTAATTTTAAGTTATCGTTGTCTTCTTTCAACGCAATAAACAGAAAGAGACAAAACACTTTTAGCGCTATCAAATTAGACCGTACTCTTCATTTCTACAGACGTTTAAACTATTACTCGGAAAACGTCGATTAAAAACATCGCGATTTGACATGTTCGGACTAATCTGACGTGTCTAAAACGTTCCATCTCTTTTGTTTTTGTTTCATTTGAGAAAGATAGCATGCATCTAAAATAAGTTTAGTTTGTGAACAGCAGAATTACCACCATTGTAAATGTAATGGTTAACTATTCTTTGCCATTTTGTCATATTTAAAATCTTTGCCAAGAACTTTGAAATTATCTTAAATTGTGATTTTATATGCAAATACCTGTGTTAAGCGAGGGTGTCACTATAATATTTGACTTTATATACCTATTTTAATCGGAAAACAATCTGAAGATCTTTGTTCAGAAACCCAACGTTTTAGAGAATTCCAAGCGCTAGAATGAAATTTACTATAATTTTGCTATACGATATCTGCTTAGTTAAAACTACAACGAACCAAATTTCATGGTAAAGGTAAAGTTTAATTTTATAGTAAGTTCCTACGAACTATGTTTCATAACATGGCGTAGGTCTGGCCACTAGACGATATCATCAGATCTCGTGCTTTTCTCTTACATTTTTAACTATTCGAATAAATATTGTATAATAATCTTAAAAAAATGGTGAAATTTATTAATTGAAGACTATTTTTTATTGCGGAGTGATTTAATTTTTTTCAATTTTTGATCTAGAACACGTATTAACAGATACCCAAGTAAGTATCAACTCTAGGAATCTAGAACAATCACGTTCAATCTAAAACAATTAGATTTGACGCTTGATGTTACTTTACCTTTGTTACACAGTCTCTATTCAATATAAAGTTATTAAGCGACTCCAAAACGGAGGAGGTTCTCAATTTGACTTTATGTTTTTTTATCATTTTTGTATATTTGTTACCCAATGAACCTTAATATAACGAAAATTTATTCACTATTATTTATAACTCAAAAAGTATCTATAATATAAAAATTAATCAATTAGTATGTTGGTAAGCGCATTTCTTGTGAACGGCTGGACCGTTTTGGCTAATTCTCTAAAACAGTAAATAAGACAGTAAATGTTTTAATACAACTCCTGTATTTACTTACTATCTTATTAATAAATGTGGACTAAGTTGAAGTAAGGTTAAGTTGATAATATAGTTTGTATCACAAAGACTATAATTCCAGGTTGAACCTTGGCGGTCTTTACTCCGGGTTTATGAATAAGAAGGAATAGGTTTAATTAAGTTTTTGGTATGCAAATTTGCTGCATCTTACAACAAAAATGCGTGAAGTGGTCTACACGGCTAAATTGTAAAGGCCAAACTCGTTGACTACTCGTCATTACGCCGGATCCGTTTTTAGAATTACATATTTAGCACGAAAATTCGCAAATAAGGCAGTTGCAACTTCAAACAGAGTTGCAAATGAGCTAAAATTCGAAACAAAGTAAAACAGTAAGTACACCAGGACTGAAATACCTTTTGTTAAATACCCTAGCATGAACAGATATCACTGTCAACTACATAGGTGTAGGAAAGTCGAATTATACAAATCGAACAAATTTTGCGATTCCTATAAATATAAATGTTGTATGATAAGGAATGAGCAGACGCCTCTCCTGAAGATCATAGAGATATTATGATGTTACTGGTGCTTCGCTACTTTACTGCCGAAGACTTAAAGTAAGTTTCACAGGTTTAAGTTTCACGTTCCAGATCCGAATTAACAGTGGCGCTATGGTGACAGGACGGATAGGTTAGATGGTGCTACAAATCCTCACCAGCAGAGAAACTTTTTCAGTACTAATATCGTTTACAGGTATTTTCTAATAAATTGCTGTTGACTTTTATTTTCATATCAGACCGAGGGAACTCATTAAAAATAACAATCCCATACGGGATTAATGGGATTGTCAGTTTTAATACATTGTTACCAAATATTAAACTACTGATGTATATATTTAAAGCCCTTAAACACGATTATTGTATTAATGATGTTCGTTTTAATTATAGAGCAGTTAAATCATGGTCTTTGTGATTATTGTACGAACGGAAGTTACCTAAGACGAGTCATTGTACAGTTAGCGACAAAAGTGACGAAGAAGTAAGGTCTATATAAAAATATTTATGACTAAACAAATTTTCTAAATTTATAATACAAAAGCATATAAAATGTTTATGTCCTTTTTAACCTCCAATTATTCTCTTTTTAACTATTAAAAACTCAATACACCAGTATGATTTTATTTTAGTTTTTGTTTGTTACATGAAATATTCCACCAACTAAATATTTAAAAGATTAAGTATATTTTCTCTCTGTCCCATAGGTGACTCTCGATAGCTTATTTTAATTGACACACATTTACAAACTGAGATATGACAAACAAACAAATACATGCAAAGTATAAAATTTATTCGTAGAATAAAGTTTTGATACAGTAAGAAATTAAAGTACAATACCTAATTTTAAGCTAGAAATTGATCATTAAAATTGAGTTTAAACGACTCAAATCCACAAACTAATCTTTATTTGCCTTTATAAAAGACGTGGTTACATTTGAAAGTGCAGAAATTTTCGACGCAAAATTGCAAAAAAATATTTGGTTTTCTTCAACATAATAAGTAAGCATATCATCGAGGTATGTAAAATACGTATTATACGGGGTTGCTTTGAAAGGACTGTCCAAATTTTAAAATAGGTAACTGGGTAAAAGCTTAAACGGTAATGCATTTTAAATATAATTGCCAAATTGTAATATTTATTTTTATAAACATTCATTTAAAACCCTTCTCAAAAATGCTTCATACATAACATATCCCTTAAAAACTTGAACTTGTCAAAATTTTGTTGTATTTTGTAATCAAAATTTTAGTATGACGCCGACTGTCCCAACCATACGTATGTTACATAATAATTGTATGTCCGACGCGACGTATCTAAACTTGCAATATCATCATATTGACATTTGAAATAAAACGTGGGATACCATTATGATGTGGCTTATGATATTCCAAAATTGTCAGCCATTAAAACTATTATTATTTCTAAAAGCACTTTGAACGCACATTTTTAATGATACACAATTACAAAAGTATGTCAATGATATTATTATAAATATGTTAATTGATTTATTTTATCTTTTATGGCTCAGACCTTAGGCCATGTGCGCTAGTGTTCTTACTCGACCTTATCTATGTCGTCTAACGAGCTATGGCGACGGGAATAGGTAATGAAATAAAATGAAGTTTATTTTTATTTTTATTATATGAATATTTGCGGAATATTTGCTTTAAAAATTGTTACAAAGATATTTCAAGCATACCAACATATTCCACCACATTGTGGTGTGCAAATATTTAATGAATATTTATAGAAATTAAATATTTAGACATATTTTAACATTAAAACCACAGTGATTATTTACAATTAAAAAAAAATATGTTATTTAAAATTAAGCTTTATAATTTATAAAAAATAATTTTCATATTGATTAATTTTAACCCTATCTACTAAACTACCACTGTTTCTAATCCTAGCCAATCAGTAGAAGAAACTCCAAAAAAAACTTCCCGACAACCCAGCCTATTACTTATCTGCTTTTTACTACCGCCATTTCCAAACCTAGCCCGTCAAAAGAAAAAAACGGCGAAACAAACTCCTGAGCAATCATGATGTCTTTACTTTTTTATGATTAAGTTTATTATTAAAAACATTTTTTTTTTTGAGCTTGTCTGCAAGAAACTCTTTTATACTATAATATGTATTCTCTAATACCAAATCAAATGCATTCTTTCGAAATCTTTTTAATGGAAGTGATTTAAAATTATCAGGCATTTGGTTACATATATATATATATATGAATACTTTTTGGTTACATAGTTTTTTTATTAGACACATGTAGTTTCTGACTAATGCTTCGGATTGAATGTAAATGTGTTGCTATAGCACTTTCCACCTAGTTATGACTGAATGAACTTGCGGAATAAACATGTAACTTAAATCTTTAGTTGACGGGGATGGATAACGTAGGGGAAGACGGGGGTTGATTACTACGGGTCAGGGTAAAGGCATCCGAAACTAATATAATGGTAAAGTTTTCTCAAATTCAAAATAAACTCTTTAGACAGGATTCAAACACTCACCCTTTCATCTCTCATCTTCTGCACTCACTTTATTCATTTCATTATCTTTTTGTTTCAGTAGAAAGAAAAAATAAATAAAGTATCTTCACGCCCATATCCCCGAAAAGGTAGGCAGAGGCACAACCAGGGCACCCACGACTAGCCGAAGACACTAAGTCCCACAATGTGATAGGTGGCAAGCCTATCGCCAACCGGGCACATTTCCAATCCCGACCAACATTTTTTTATTAGAAAATTGTAAAAATCCAATTTCCTTTTTGGTTGCCGACCCGGGATTCGAACCCGAGACCTCATGTAGTCAAGTCCAACACCCGGACCGCTAGACCACAGAGGAGATAAGGAAAAAATAAATAAATAACAAGATTGATTGATTGAAGTTGAACCCTCGGTAGCTCAAACAGTCATAGCAATTGTCAGATAGAGGTAAAACTTTCAGATCATAGGTATCTAACCTTTTTCTTTAAAAAAATGTGAAATGTTGCAGCGAGTACGGGACAAATGTTAAAATTAAAATAATATCATAATGTGTCCACTCTGCAGTCATGCGGCCCAGCGTGGGACTTGACTTCGACAGGAACCAGGTTCGATTCCCGAGTCAGCCAACAAAAAGCAAATGTGTTTTTTAAATTTTCTAAATAAAAAAAAGTTGCCTGGGATTGCCTATGTGCTCGGTAGGCGATAGGCTTGCCACCTATCACATTGTGGAATTTAGTGTCTTCGGCTATTCATAGGTAGCTTATAGTAGTTAGGGTTAAACCTAAATATATTTTAAAATTTTGTTCAAATATTAAAACATAATATGTTATAAATCTTAATAACAAATTTGTATAATGTTAAAGATATTTGCAAACCACAATGTGGTAGAATATGTTAGTATTAACAAATACCTTTTGTAATAGCTTTTAACACACATTTTCAGCAAATACATAAATTTCATTTTTTTAATTTTTTAAATAAATAAACTAGTTAGAAATATATTTTTTATTAATATCAAAATATTTGTACACCAAAATATGGTAGAAAGTGTTGATATACTTAAATATTTTTGTAACATCACATTTACAGACATATTCAACAAATTAATAATTTTAATTCTTTCTTTCTTTCTAGGTACCCTGGTTGTACTGGCTTGGCCTACTGCCTACCCGTTCAGGGATACGGGCGTGACGATACTTTTCCTTTTGATAACGTTACGGTATTTCCAACTGATACTTCTAGAAAAAAAATCCAAACCTGCCTATTTAATTAAATCGAGGAATAGTTACCGTGGGAGAGCTAAAAATCTTCAAAACGTAGTACATGCAGCTGCCGGCGACAGGTAATTAATTAACATAGTTCACAGTATATCAATTTGGGCTGTGTTTAGATCCGTAAATATGCTACCATCCAATATAAACCTGTCAAGCAGAAGTTATTAGCTATTTACAGTTCATTTTATAACTAATTAACCCAATAATTACGCTTATAGAAACTAAATAGTCATTAATTTGAGTAAAAAGTGTTGTAGCGGTTTCGAGTGTTCATTTGTTCATGATATTGTTGATGAAATTCCTTGCTTACCCCGTAAGGGACTCGGCGTGAATATATGTATGTATGTATTAGTTCAATTTGCTTATCGAAACAACGTTGCTCAGACACCAGTAAAAATCAGAGTAAGTCCGGTTGGCGATAGGTTTTCCATCTTCTTCATTCCGGAATACCTTCGGCTAATAGTGGGCGTCCTGGTAGTACTTCTTCACGGGCGTGAATATATTTTACTTTTGGAGTTTCAGGTTACGTATGGAGGACATTGTATTAAACTTTGTATATAAGACCAGCTTGAGCCAGTAAAAAGTAGTACCTAATTGACGAATATGCTTCTAAAAGAAGAGCTTTCTCTGTGAACCCTTTTTAGTCGTCGGTCTAGAGACACGAAGTCTTAATATTCGCTAATTGTGATGATGATGAGATCTAAGATGAATAAAGTAGAAAAGTGAATTGAAATATTAAAAACTACTTTTTTGTGTCAAGCTTTTATTTGTAGGGGCTATTCCCAAAATTCGACTTGAGAAGTACTGTTCAAGTCGTATGAAATAAATACAAACAAAGATGCAAATTTTTGGAGATTTAAAGAGTTCCTATGGCCAGTGGCCACTTTTCAGTTCCATTGCCAGATCAGCTCGACGGCATAATAAATTTGCAATGTCATCCAATTTGCATATGTACTCAAAATTCGACTTAATCGATAACCAGAAAGTGGATGAAATTCCAACTTTCAACCCGGACAAATCAGGATAAATAAATAAATATTCCTGGATAAGTAACGCATATTAAATTAAGTTCAAAAATCTAACCCAAAATATGCAAAATATATGCTTGTGTTATGTTAGTGATTCTTCTACATAGAAATACTTAGATAGATACCCGAATAAATTTAATAAACACCCAGACCCAGAAATGCAGGCAGACATCTAAAAGTTCAATACACAAATGCCTGACTCGTCGGGAATCGAACCTGAGCCTCGCGGTTGATCAGTAGTTAATCATGTACGTTAGCCACTCGACCAACGACTCGGCTATATACATCAATTTGGATTTGAGGTCCATAAATATGTAATCACCCAATATAAACCTATCAAGTAGCCATTTACACTTCAGATAAGACTAATTAAACAAATAAATCTTTATCTATACTTATATATAAAGCTAAGGAGTTTGTTAGCTTGAACGCGCTACCTTATATAATATCACGCTGCAACTATTAGGAGCGAAGAAATAACGGAAAATGTTAAAAAACGGGGAAAATTATTCATGCTTGAGGGCTTCTGTTGCATGCGCTGCAACGAAACTCGAAAACGGTTCAAGATAGCAAAAATATATTTATGAAAGAATTATTCCTCTTGAAAGGATCTAAAAAAATGTCCGCACCAGTATATGTCTACATTTTAAATGATGCCCAAAATAACTATTCCACGCGGACAAAGTCGCGGGCACATCTAATTCGTTACAAACTTGGGAAACACATTCCGAGTGTACTGTTGGCGAGATGTCACACACACATGACACATTAATTACTGTTGGATGTCACTAACGGCACATCGACATACCTCGATAACTCAAATAAAACCCATTTGTAGCAATAAAGTAACTAAATGTTAATTAATTTGAATAAAAGTGATGTAGCGGTTTTTCTGTTAACGTTTTTGGAGATCCGCTGCAAGATGT
>NJDD01025706.1:874-20862 GCA_002245505.1 Calephelis nemesis
TCGGCACCAGCTCAGAAAGATCCACAAAGGCTCACAGTTCGACACCCGCTTAATAAACTTCTACACAGCTCACACAGTTCGAAACCAGCTCACAAAGCTCCACATCGGCTCACACTCATACAGCTCTTCGCCGGCTCACACAGTTCGGCACCAGTCGAAAAGTTCCACAAAGCTCACACAGTTTGACACCAGCTTAATAAAGTTCAACAATAGCTCACACAGTTCAACAATAGCTCACACAGTTCGACACCAGCTCACAAAGCTCCACGCCGGTTCACACAGCTTGACACCGGCTCACATAGTTCGACACCAGCATTGCACGCGTCCGTCGGTGCGCCAACGTAACGTTGTGGTGAAAATCGCTGGTGGTTGCGGTTTGGTCGCGATGGTAATGGTATCGCCCAAGTCGTGTCCTTGTGAATTCTATTGTTCATTTAAATACACAGTTGCGCCCGACCGCGTCGTGTTATTGTGGTATGGTTGTCCTATGGAAACCATCATCAGCCGGAGTACGTCCACTGCTGGACATAGGCCTCCCCCAAAGAGCGCCAAAAGTCAATCAATGGAAACCATGCCGAAGAGCATTACGAAATATTTTCCCAAAGATTAAAAACTGTAAGAACGCCGTTGCAACGGTTTTCGAGAATCAGATAACATTTTCCATTAAATGAACTTCTTGCTTGTTTGTCTTTTCTTTAATAAAAAGATACAAATATAACTGGAAAATTTTAAAATTCGTCTGTACCCCCACTATGATATCGCAACTTCGGCGTCGACTCGAAAGCTAGCTCTCGACAACGAGCAGGAGACATGTCAAAAATACGATTTAAATCTCGCAAGATTTCCTATTATACGAAATTAACAATACATTATGTGTTGTTGTCTCAAATAGAAACAAAGTAAAATAACTAAGGCACAAAGGAATGATTATATTTGAGAGTATATCGGTTTATTAACACAATTAGAAACTTGCGCTAAAATCAAGTCGATCCAAAAGCTGAATTACAACGAACTATTAAAATTTCATGAGATGAATCTGAAAACGACTTAAGGTGGTATTCCACTTATCAAAGATCTTTGTCCAATGTGCCTTTGATCAAAGATCTTGGACAAGTCAAACCAAGTTACCACTAACATCGAAATTTGGTCTAGCTTTTAAAAACGTCAAATTTAGCACTAAAAATACAAGCACGGCAACTCTTGCTAAAACAGCTGTAAATTAAAAGGAAATCTTGGCTCAAGATATTGAACAAGTGGAATATGCGTCTATCGAATAAATTTGATTAAAACTTGGACATAGGTATTGGACAAAGATCTTTGACCAGTGAAATGCTGGCTTTAGAAACTTTTCGAGTTACCCTTTCGAGTAGAAACGAAAGATAGCAACGTATGCACACACGGCATACAACTATTGTAACGTGATAGAACTAGGTACAAATACTTCGAAATGGCGAACTTGGTAGTTAATTTATGCAAAGCACGTTTCGACAAATCGATTCGAAAGCGTGAAAACTTCTAGCTAGTGGTACTTGAGCGGTCCTTAGTTGCGTGGCGCCACTTGAGCATACAAAAAACTGGGTTATTTTTATCACGAAAATATAACAGTGAAATTACTTCCCTATTGTTTCCCTTGTATAAGTTTACTTCTCATTATTCTCGACAGCAATTTTGTTTTTTATTTTCACTTTCCTTTTATTCACGCTATGGTCTGGCTATTTCTTGTCACTCTCAAACATTCTCCAAAATTTTCAGTTGACTTATAAACGTAACTTTTTACTTTCAACAATAATATAGTTATTAGGCTAAGTCCAAGGTTTTATCCGCATTCTATCTTTTAAAACTTCCGTTAGGAACAATCGACCCAGTGTAGCTTAATTTCTAAAAAACACACATTTTAATAAAATTTGTGGACATGCCGTCATAATAATACATTTCTTTATGCCTTTATGCATTGTGCGTGTGATGATGGCCGCGGCTTCAGCCATGTATCAGAGTAATCAAGATTTTCTAGGAGAACCGAGGAAGACTTCGACAACAGGCCTAACATCTTGGCCACAGGACAGCGACGCACCTCCAACATCTACATCATTATCCAATGTCAAATCAAGAAAGTCTAATTCATAAATATATCAACAAAGTATAATTTATATCTTTACCAAGATTCATAAAGTTTACAACTTTGTCGTAAAGTGGAACACATATACATACACACTTTCGCATTTATAGTATTTGTAAGGATAGTGTATTTCGTAGCATTACGTAGCCAACCCGTGTAGCGCCATTCTACGACTAAATTTAGAGTGTTTATTTGTGAAGACAAATATTTATTTAAATGTCTAAGGTTGTTATTAGTTTAAAAGATTGACGAAACAGTAACAAAAAATTAAAGAAACAACAGACACTCTTCGGATACATGAACAATTTAAGGTAAAAGCCAGGACATATAAAAATCCATACAAATTTGGTCAGTAAAAGTTTGTAAATTTGGTTAAACAATATGATACCCAAATATATAGGGGGATCTAAAGAATTAAAATATGTTGAAGACATCCTAATTTTACTAAAAACTAACATTTACTTTAAGAGCAATTACGAGTACATTGCGTTACAAAGAAAACGAATTTTACTAATAAATGCTTTGTTAAAGAATGACTCTCGTCACAAGAGACTTGTTTGTTAGCAATTAACTCCTAACACAACAACAAAAATATTTCTTTGTTTCCTAACCTACATTTTCAAAAAATAAAATATATTTCAAAATTTTAGTAGTATTAGAGAATGATAAAATAGTATCTACTTATATATGTATTATAATAAATCTGTAGAAAGGTCAATACTGTACATTGAAAATATTGAAAAATTAATAGCAGGGGGTGTCACTGGATCGACACCAAACGCAAATATGTGATTAAAAATTTTGTTGTCTGTCTGTCTGTATGTATGTTCAGGCATCACGTGAAAACTAAGTTGGTATAATTACACCTTATTATCCTGGGCATAAAATGGGATACTTTTTATCCTGGAAAAATACGTAGAAAAAAATAAATTTTAATTTTTCAGTTTTATCACGCGGAGACCGACATCCGCGCGTCGCGTGCGGAAGCTAATACTTATTAAAGTTTTTAAATTGTAATAACTAAATAAAACAAAAGAAGAATTATAAAGTAACGGCTATTATGTAAAAATAACGAATAACGACTAAATGCAATTAATTGCTATGTGTCAAATAACATCGAATCACTTAAACAGTCGTATGTTCTGCTTTTTAATTATCACTGCCACACCACACCACACATTTTTTGCCATCGCTGAGCCATTTATTGTAAGTACATAGCCTGCCAGGTCTTGTGGCCCTTTGCCCTTTCACGTACACGTAATATTTCGAACGATGACACGTTTTAATAGGAATGTAGTAAAAAGGTAAAAGCGTGGTAATTGTATTCCGGCTTTTACTTTTGGCCTTTAATAAGGCTTTTACTGACTGGTACTGTATAGGCTTTTATCGTGTATTTTTTACTATGCTTTTTTTGCAAATAAAAGTCACCTTTACTAAAACTTCAAGTTCAAAGACTCCGTATTTCTCTTACTTCATATATTAATCTTATGTTACTTAGTCGGGTCATAAGTTCTGCCACACAATAAAAACTTGTTAATTAAAAATGCTGGCCACAAAAATGTTTCTTAATTTGAATTTAGAATCTTTTATGCAAATAAGTACGTAGTTTATTTTTTATTTGACGTAATATTAAATTTGGATAGGAAGTTTAACGAAGACTTTGTCGCGGTTATCGCGCTGCCTCGATGTGGTTACACACCAACTGAAATTTTTGATATACTGAAATATTTTAATGGTAAATTTGATAAGACAACGACAAAGCACACGGCTCTTCTGATGGTAGATAAAAGACAACCGTGGTCCGTGGCATAAATCGAAATTAAAGTAGGTTTTGTGCCGTTTTCTTTCATTTCAATTCCAGGAATTCAGAATTACATAAATATAAAGAAATCCATTATTATAATTGCCACAGAATGTGCTACGACTTTTAAGTCACCAAGTTTTTGTCGAGTCGAGGCTCTTTGAATATCAATTTCAAGTGTCCTGAATCCAGTGCGGAAACAAAAAATTTTAAATAGTCTTAGAAAGACGACTTCATTACTATTTATTCCTTCAAAGTTGATTTAATTGTCCGGAACTTTTTTACCGTCGAAAGGTCTCACAAAATAAAATATTCAAAACATTTTTCTTTTGCATTTTAATTGGCTGACAGTTTAAATTAAAATTCATGACGCTTTTTCCACTTGGTGTATCTATTTACGACAGTTTATGAACATTTTGACAGCAGGCAAAAATTGCATTGTCACAAACTCAATAAATGAGAAAACTATAGTATCTACTAGCTGCCCATTCCGGCTTCGCTCGGATGGTAGTTTTTTACCATAAATTGTGATATAAGCTATCCTATCTCTCGAGTTTGATCAAACTGCACATGGTGTGCGAATTTTATTATAATCGGTTAAGTGGTTTCGGAGTCCATTGAGGACAAACATTGTGACACGAGATTTATATATATTAAGATATTAATTTGACAGCTGTAAACAATTAAATACCTACACTGTTGTTCTAATGGCCAGTTTCCGACGCTGAAATTTAATTTAATTTACAATATATTTCTTAATATTACATAATTATTAGCATTATACTATCGTATTATTCGGTGCAAAGATAGATCGTACAAGCAAATCACTAATGTTTAATTGGATCTTGTGAAATAAAGAAACAACATATCATATAATATATTCTCGTTATCAATTCTAAATAGTAGAATACCTATTATAACATTTTAAAAAATTAAGAAAACAAATCAGGCGGCGGCGCAAAGTTAACCGGGACAGCTAGTAGATACTAGAAACATTGAGCAGTATAAAGCTGAATCGCAAAAAACATACAATATTTTTTTCAATATTTTCTATGACTTCTAAAAAACTCCAGGGGCGTTAGATTGGAAAACTTACTTCGTATGGAAGCCAAAACAATTTTCATCAAGTTACCTAACAACTTTATGAAACAGTGGTTTTTCATATTTGCTTCATACGAAGCTTTTACAGAGGAGTTTTATATGCTTGGGTTTTTTAGGGCTTGTACTGTAACTTACAGGATATTATACATCAATACGTCAAACTGGGTCTCCATTGTATGTGAGTGTGTTTTTTTTATATGCAAGCGAAGCATAAGGTTCTTCTGATTATTAGAAACAGACATGGTAAACAGACATTACAGATGTTAGACGTCGCTGCCATATGGTCGAGGTGTTAAAACCTAATAACTAAAGTGTAGGTTCAAATCTTGTCTAATGAAAAAAAATTTTTTTGGATAAAGAGAACTGTGTAGCCATGTAGGACATAACTATCACAAGGATCGGTAAGTAATGAATTAAAATTTCACCACATTAATGAAATCCTCGGTAGCTTAAAAGGTTAAAGCGGATTCGTCAACAAAGAGTCGAGAGAGGCAAGTTCAAATCCTGTCCACAGGCGAAAAAAACTGTGAAAAATAATAGTAAAAATGAAGGTTTGGTAAACTTTAAAAAAGCCGGCCTCATATCGGCTACTACTTCTTTGTGTTGCGGATATCCGTGTACAACGGTAGCTATTTTCCATCAGGAAGCACAATAGCCTGTGTGCCAGTTTTTAGGCCACTCGAAAAAGTGGACATTATCAGTTCGACTTTGTTTTATTTTTATATTTGTTATACCATTACTTGGCCAATAAAGAAGCGATTTTAGTGATAATATTTGAATGTTAAGTTAATAGTTTATATATCACTAGCGGCCCGCCGCCAGCTTTGCACGGGTATAAAATATACATATAAACCTTCCTCTTCAATCACTTTACTATTAAAAAAACCGCATCAAAATCTGTTGCGTAGTTTTAAAGATTTAAACATACAAAGGGCGATAGGGACAGAGGAAGCGACTTTGTTTTATACTATGTAGTGATAAAAAAATGTCACGTGTATGTAACCTCCACCTTTTTGGAGTCGCTTAAAAATGACCAAAAAGGTGGAGGTTATATGGGTATTCTGTATGTGTCAAACCGGATCAAACAATTTTGCTCAGTGTGGGTCCAGGCTCCTTTGCAGAATAGACCATCTGCCTTCCTGCCAGGCAGCTCTTAAAAGGCGAGCTTGGGCTTACCATCACTAACACCGTGACATCTGACTAGGTAGTAGAGTCTCGCAGCGACTCACCTGGATTGGTACCACCACCTTACCTATTCCTGCCGCCATAACGTCATGACGTGTTCTGGTTTGGAGGGTAAGGTAAACTTACTTTTGCTCGAGGCCTGACATCCCGGCCTCAGGTTGGCAACGCACCATTACCACCCTTGGTGTCTCTAGGCGCCGCCGCCGGCGTGAATTTCTTACCATCAGGAAATCCGTCTGCTTGTTTGTCTTCCAATATCATAAAAAACCATATAAAATCACAGTTATGTGACGATATTTACAAGTTCAAATCCGCAATAACAAGGCTAATAAAGTCCCAAAAGGCAAAGTGCCATTTTCAAACTTAAAGCAACAACTTAATTGACTTATTACGTAAAGAGGGCTTATATGTTACGCCGAACCGTCCTTACATTTTGGTGATTCTTGTGAAACGAGTCCCTTAAGACGATTCTCTCGAAGAGGCTAAAACGGGAGCCGTTCAATCTAAATTGTGATTCGTTTAGTTCATGTAATAATTTAAGAAGTACTCGTCAATCTGAGAAAACCGACTTAATTTTTTTTTGATATTTTTTTAACCGACTCAAAAAAGGAAGTGAGAACTTCGATTTCGATTGCATCTATTTTTAATGTTTGTTATGCGTTCACTCGGCCAATAGCAAAATCGATTTTGATGGATCTACATACATACATACATATCTTCACGCCAAGTCCCTTACGGGGTAGGCAGAGAGTATCGAGTGCCAGACCTCACGATCCTGACAAACCTGTCTTGCTTCCTTCACATTCATTACCCTTTTCATACAAACACGCCGGTTTCGGAGACTCTTGACACCACCCTCGGATAATATCCGATTGATCTGATCGTGAAATGTCAGCCTTGGTCTCCCCGGGTACCTATTTTGATGGATTTCTTTTAGAAAGATAGATTACGGTTCCGAGGTGATCCCATATTAATTTTATTTTGATTGTATCTTCACGCCCATATCCCCAAAGAGGTAGGCAGAGGCACAACCAGGGCACCCACGACTAGCCGAAGACACTAAGTCCCATAACGTAATTAATTTTATTACCATGCGAATAGCGGTTTTCCGATTTGACGACCTCATCAATGATGTGTCAATAAACAAAAAATGTGCATTATTTTTTTTTATTATGTATAACTCGAAAATCACTAGTAATGCAATTTATTTATGTACCTACTTACATTACGAAAAAAGTATGATCAAATCGCGACGTGGTACCTAATTATACAGTTGGAGTCGGTTTTTGTAGTTTACTGAGCTTAATTATTAACTGAGTAAGAAGCAACGACACTAGCCGTATTTATACATAATATAATATTATTATTAACATAATATTAGTATTTATACAAAATTTAATATTATAAAAAAAAATATATTTTAGAGTTTGTTTGCATTAATCGGCTGCGAAACAATTGGATCGATTTGAAAAATTATTTTACAATAAAATCCTACACCTTGAAATATAAATGTTTAGTAGTAATATGAGGGACAAAAGTGTGATCGGGTAACATGGGGTTGACTTGTCTTCGAACAAAACGCCTCTAAAACATAAGATTTAAAAAAACAATATATATTTAGTAGAGTAGCAAAACAAACCGTAGAAGCTGGGATGGGCCATAAGTAATTTTAAACGTTTCGAACTGGGTCAAATCATTTAAAATTACAGGTACTTATAAGTAATGGGTACGGCTTGTTCAACTTCAGAATAACAAGGCCATTAAGTTCCGAAAGGCAATGACCATAAAGCGACACATTAATTGACGTTTTACGTAAAAAGGACTATGTGTAAATTCGAAACATTCTTTCATTTTATTAAAGGTATCTTTTGTTAAAATAATAAGATTACATTTCCCCCGAAAACGCTAAATGCTGTGAATTTAAAAAAAAACGTTTTTTTTTAATCCTGAAAGCAATGGTAAATGATTTTCAATATATCTATCAATTAATCTTTTATCTTACGAGTATCTTACGACTTATCTTTTCCCCGTATTCGTCCGGGTCTGCTGAGTAGAACAGACAATCTGAATCTACCAAGCAACTCGTAAGAGTCACTACGAACAAGACTGCTGTGCAGCAGCTTGCCCGGGTAGAGATCCACCGCCTTACCTATTCCTGTCGAAATGACTCTGTCAAGTTTCGGTCCGGTGCCAGGGTAGGTTTAGATTACATTCGATATCAATTTCAGTCGTAACATTTAGTTCTCATAATTACCAGTAGAGGCGCTGTTTAAAGTTTTCATATTAATAATTTACGGCTATGCTAGCGAAAACAAAGCCATTTTTTTTATAGAAGAGAAGACAAACGTCCCAGTGTGGGTCACCTGATGGAAAGTGTCACCGCCGCCCACGGACATCCGCAACACCAAGAATATCACAGACGCGTTGCCGACCTTTAAGGAATGAGTATCAGCTTTTTTTGAAGGTCCCTAAGTCATAACTGTTTCTGAATACCCTCCTCGGTTATTAACTCGTGATAAAATAAACACACTGTTCAAGGTACTGGTAGAATCGAACTGAAATGCACAGCATTAATAAAGTTGGCTTAACTTTGAATTAAAAATTTACTAAAAATTCGCCGTTAGATAATTTCAAAACTCGGATAATATATGACGGGAAAGAGGACGTAAGCTTACAAAATACGGTGCCGTAGGCAACAGCTAGTGATAAAAAATCCGTTTATACATATCGCACCTACTACAGAGCAATAACGTCACTTATATATTTTTTGTCAAAATGTCGGTAAATTAAATGAATTTTGGCTATATATTTTTTTCGATTTCAAATCACTTGAATATGAACATTTTTTTGAAAAACGTCAATGATTGTGTCATCAATTAATTTTTTATTCAAGAACATACAATGATATATGTTGTTAAGTTTTCAAATGCTTCTGAAAAATCGCGTCAGATGCATAAGTGACGTTATTGCACCGGAAGTATGATATATTTTTTGTACTATTAGGCACAAAAGTCGAAAAAAAATATTTTTTACCTGTACGGAGATTTGATTACAAGCTTTTGTACGTGATAGTACCAAAGCATCGCTTAGGGTTCTAACACTTGCGATGCTGTGTGTCATGAAAAGTAATTAAATATTAAATCTTACCAGGTCGCGTGGTCAGGCTCCAACTGACCACCAAGCTGTTTGGGGAGGCTGGCACGCGGCACGTGGACGCCCAGCTGTGGAGCACTCACTGTGTGCACTCGCTCCCTTAGCTTCTCCCGAACGAACAGCCGGAGGATTCGGAAAGGTGCTTTGAACCACAACGGCGCTGTCACTATTAACACCTTCTTTAATTTAGCTGGGTATCCACCCTGAAACAAAAGACAAATAGTTTTGAATGAAGGTCGTAAGACGACAACTATCTGGCAAATATGACCGTTCGTTAACAGAGGTTTTAAAGTGTACATCTAACTTTAATGAATAAACTCGAAGATTGAGGTTTGATTTCCGGCAGGTTGTCATACATGTCAATTAGTGTAATGGACATAAATGACTCCATTTCTAGGTGTGAGTGTACATTAAATTAATTACGGTATGTAACTATGTCTATGTAATACTATCGTTGATCCATAGCACAATTATATAATTTGCTTATTTTGGCATTAGAACTGTTCGTATAATTTCATTAAGATACACGATTATTTTAGTTATTGTAGTTATATAGTCTTGAGGATGCAGAAGTATACAAAAACCGGTAGACTAATGGTGATAATTCCGCTAAGAACAAACTAAATTTATTTTAGGTGTACGCTAAATTTTTCAATAAAACAAAAGAGATGGAACATTTTGGTCGTGTCAGACTAGCCGAAACATGTAAACTAGTGACGTATTTAAGCAACGGTTTTCGAGAAATAGATAAAACCGCTGTAGGACTATCTTGTAAAAAAAACTGACAGCACTAAACATAAATAGATAGTGGTGGTGGATTTAGATGCATGCTATCTTTCTCAAGTGAAACAAAAACAAAAGAGATGGAATATTTTAGACATGTCAGATTAGTCCCGACATGTCATTGTGACATTTTTAATCAACGTTTGCCGAGTGATAGATTAAACATATATAGAAATGTATTGTACAGACTAATCCGACAGTTCTAAGTGTTTTGTCTCTTTCTGTTACCTTCGTGGAAAGGAGATAGCGATAACAGAAAATTAGTTTGTTTAGTGTTCTGCAGAATAAACACCATTATCTTACTAAATTTCTATAGAACAGTAGTATTTCGCGAAAGTATTAACTAAGGGAATATAAAATCCTTCCTAATATGCTTTCATCCTAACCCTAGTAATGTGAATAAAAGTGTGTACACGGACTAGCACTCTCCTAGGGTACGTATTGTTAAATGTCTATAATTACCCTGGCGGAACATGGTTCACGACTTAATTAACCCTAAACAGCGGTACAAATGTTAAATAATAGCTAATTAGGCACGTAACACGTCTACCTCCATGAATTCATTAAGAATGTCACGGGTTAGAATACATTGAACATCGTTTTTAGAAATACGAAAATAATTTTTACCTATTTCAAAAAGCGAAAACAATTTTCACGTTTTTGAATAGAGGATCGCTTTATGCAATATGTGGTTATTTAAGAATAAGAAAAAAAACTTATTTAAATATTCCTAAATGGTTTTTTAGGAATATTTAAATGAGTAGTTTTTTTGTTTAGTATAATTCTGACATTTTAATCTTAGGGTACACCCATTTGCCATAATTTTATCTGCTATAATGGTCAAAAGACATAATCTTGTTTGTTGTCATCATTCCATTTGTGATACTCATTGTTTACTATGTTAGTCATGTGCTAGAAACTTTGTTTCCCATAAAGTTAATTTCAATAATATCATTTGCTAGCATGAATGTAAGCCGTATTATCACAAGCCCTAACATCATCTACCATCAAAATAACGTCTAGAAAAAGAATATATTAAATTAGTTTCATACTAAATGATCAATAGGTTTAGATATGCGTTAGGTTAAAATTAAACGGAAGGGATTTGGTATTTCATGAATCAATGCATAGCTTAGATAGATTCGAAAACTATTTTGTGAGGTATTTAAATATTCTGTTGAATAATTTTATTACAATTAGTAAAATGGATAAGAATATATAGGGTATGTCACAGATATATATTCAACAAAAAATTAGGGCAAATGAATTTCTGGCATTTGAATTTATGGCATACATTCTTCGGGAAAACAATAGACAACCTTTAATCTTAATGTCAGAAGCATCCAAACAAAACAATTTCGTTTAGTAAACTCAAATAAAAAATAAATATTACCAGAATTAAATCATAGAAGGCTTAGCTCATTTTTTGTTAAAAATAAATAAAAAAAACATTAAAAAAATATACTTATTCTTTACAAACTACATTGTAGTATCGTAGATTGAGACAAAAGGAAGAAAACGTAATTTAGAACTTGAAATACATAAAAAAATACTTGACCATTAATTGCAAATTCACTTATTATTTATTGGAAGGTCTGACACCAACTACTGTCTCTCTGTCTGCTCTCTATGAGCGTGGCGGGATTTTAAAGCGGCTTTCTAAAAGTAGAGATTATATTATGTTCGACTCCAACATTTTTGTATTTATCTTAATCTATCTATTTCTTTGTCATTTTTTGCCGATATTTTTTATTTGACAGAGCGTAAACTTCCGAGGTGGTCCTATTGCCAACAAATCTGGATCTGACGATGAAATCCCAATAAAATCTAGAAAAACACTTAATTTTTGTATACAGACATAATAAAATCGAAGTCGAAACTGCACTTAAATTATTAATTCTTGCACAGATTTTTTTGTATATTTAACGGCCCTTTAGATAGATAACAACTGCTCAAACTACATAACATTTCATAAGAGGAAAGTCCACCATAAACTATTGTAGTCAGCGCAAAAATATCTATGAGACGGAAAACGCTCCTAGAGCGATATCTGATGTAGAGGAAAATTAAATTCAAATATTCGGATCTTCTGTGTACTTACGGCATATTTTAATTTTTGAAGTTATTATGATTTTTAAAAAATCAGATTTTAGCTATATACATACGAAATTTCATCAAAATAATTTAAGGGCTTTAGCAGTTAAAGAGCAATAAACAAACATTTGCATTTATAATATTAGTATGGATTGTCAATAAATAAAAAGATAGACTGTAGACAGGATTAGCTCAACAGGTGCAGCCAAAAAAAGGGAGAAACGAGAACATATTTATGTTTAATGTAAATCTGTACTCAATAATTATAGCCGCCTTATTATTAAACAAGTCTATGTCGATTGACTACATTAGGTCCCAGGTTCCATTCCCGGTCGGGCAACAATTAAAAAATTGTTTTTTCCAATTTTCTAATTAAAAAAATTTTTACTCGGGATTGGATATGTGCCCGGTTGGCAATAGAGTTGCCACCTATCACTTTGTGGGACTTAGTGTATTCGGCTAGTCGTGGGTGCCCTGGTTGTGTCTCTACCAACCACTCCGGGGATATGGGCGTGAAAATACTTACTTACTTTTTACCTTCTACATTGGCGGTACTTTGATAGCGCATTCATTAATCTAATTTTGAGTTACCTCTATCTTCTTCACAAAGTTCGTTGTTAGGAGTAAAACATCCAGTAGTAAAATCTCACAAATCTAAGATCTCCAAAATGTTCTATTTCTTTTTGTTACAATTAAAAAAAATAGTTAATGCTCAGAAGATTACCACCAATATCGTATAAAACTTGGCGTTTTTTAGCCTATGTTCAATAATAAGACAAATGACAACTCTGCTAAAAGAAAAAAAATGTGACAAAAAAGAAACAATTCAATGTACAACAAAACTGCTTACTGCGAAGTCGTGGAAATTCACACGACAGGTGCGAAGGCTACATGTAATTAAATAAACACATTATTAGTGTACATGAACAGCCAGACGAATAGGACCCCGTGGATAAGACGTATCACTATAAAGGGATTACTACGACAGTTAATCTGTAGACTATGGAGTCTAGACTGATGTCTGGCCAGCTTATTAGGCTAAGTTATTTAATTACTAAGTCTAGAACATCGTTGCAGCGTGGCTGGACTATTACCGTCTTATTAATAAACATAGACTAAAATAATCCTCGGTTTAATATGGTGTTATAGTCTTTATTACCCTGTGAGATAGACTATAACATCAACTTTACTATTAGTGTTTGTTTATTAATAAGACAGTAAGAGTTCATGTAACTCCCCTCGTCAGTTGCAATATTAAATTCTCTTGCAAAGAGTAATCTATCTCACAACAAACAGCTTTTCGTACAGTGGCCTACTAAATTAAACCAATAAACAACGGGTAGCACTCCGGGAGTGCCGGCAGAAGTGAAAACTTGAATATTAACGTTGTGCATTTTTAATATTTTAGAATGGTTAAGGAATAATTTTGCACGAATTTCTTAAACTATCAGTATGAAAGTACTATCATATATGTGGTAGAATACAATATTCATTTATTGCGACATCGTACACAAACATGGCAACACGAACATTGGCGCAAGCGCCCTGCGCCGTCTTACGAATTTTCGATCAGGTCACGTGTCCTGACGCGAGTTTAGAAGTTTTTACCCATTCCAAAAAAAGTGCGCAACGCCTCTAAAGAAGTTTTCATTTAATAAAAATATAGCTTAATTTAGAATTTCCTCCTTTCTTGGAGTCTGTTAAAAATATGATGCGTTATACATGATAATCAGGCTTAACTTTGCAAACGACATGTAGCCGTTGCTTGCCACAGAGAAATTATTCGGCACGTTTGCTTTCCAATAATATAAAAATAACAAGAATGACATAAACCAATACGTAGCTTGTAAAGTCTGATCCAGGTATGGATGTCACAATCGGAAACTTTCTCCGCGTATTAAAACATTTCCGTCTAGAATATTAATAGCAAACTTAACACAGGACCTACTACAATATCGGATATCATTACACATTATATAATAAAAACGGTTTTTGCTTTGTTGTTTTTTGCTAACCATAAACAACAAAGGAAGGTCGGGTAGGGAAACTCTAACTATTTTAATACAAATCGTCTATGTGATGCCGACGACGGACTTGACTTCTTGAAGTCCCGGGTTCTAACCTGGGTCAGGAAAAAAGAAGGAAATGTGTATTTTGAATTATCTAATAGAAATAAAGTTGTTCAGGATTGGACATGTGCCCGGTGGGCGACAGGCGATGGGGCTTAGTGACTTCGGGTAGTCGTGGGTGCCCCTGGTTTTGTCCCTCTGCCTACCACTTCAGGGACATGGGCGTGAATATACAGATTAGCCCTCGCAAAACAAGTTAGCACTTAGCACATTGTACAATATGGTGGTTTTGTTGGTGAAATGTATTTACGAAAGCTAGAACGCATCCGACGGAAATTTCGAACGGAAAGGACTAAATAAACTTAATAAACTATAAAAAAAGACATTTTGCACTACTAGTTTAACATAAAAATAAGATAATTAGAATTTAGATTACTTTTATAATGAGGGTTTTGATCACTTTATACTCCAAAATAGGGCAAAGTATTGAATATACTCGTATTTAACATGTGTGCTGTTATCGAAATAATGAGAAGTGGAAATATTTAAAAAACATCAAATATACTTACAAGTATACGTTATTTTTAATAAAAGTTTAAGGTTGTATAAGTTTTATATCAAGTGACATTAATTTTAACGATAGATAAGTCGTTTAATTGCTCAATGGGTGACAGTTTTTTCATTTATTGCAATTTAAAGGCAGGAAAAATTAATATCGCTATTTCTTCATCAGTCGATTTACTGTCGTTATAACGTTGATTATTATTTTCTACGAATACCAACAAGAGTATACAGGCTGCATAAGGGTTTAACTAGTATTAATACGAACGCAGAAATATGTAGAATGATATTACAAATCAGAATTTAAAGTGCTATAAAACTCTGAACTAAACTTCACAGAAACGCACGAGTTATAAACAACATTATTAAAGTATTCTGAAATTTTCTGTCCACACAATTCTGCATGGGCCGGAATAAATGAACCATGTTTTCCCTCTTGTCTTGTCTTGAATCTTTATTTCCCTTGTTCATCGCATCACGAGCGAACTAATTTACCAATTTTGATAATTTGTATTCTATTGTTACTGGTGTTAGTTATTGTAAAGAGAAGATTCTTATGCAGAGAAAAACGAGGAAAATTGCAGGGAATATAGGAAAACTGTTAGTAAGTGTTAAAGTCAAGCCAGTCAAAGTCAAGTCGGCCAGCACTAATAATATTATAAAGAGGAAATGTTTGAGTTTTTGTTTGTTTGAAGCGAATAGACTCCGAAACTACTGGAGCGATTTCAAAAATCCTTTCACCTTTAGAAATGCTACATTATTCCTGAGTGACAGTAGAAGCCAAGTCACGCGGGCGAAGCTACGTGAAACTGCTAGACAAATATAAAATATACGAGTTATAAGCAAAATTATTAAAGTATTCTGAAATTTTCTGTCCATATAATTCTGCATGGGCCGGAATAAATGAACCTTGGTGAGATGAATCTCGTATAATATGATACTTGGGGTCATAACAATGTATTCGGGCAACTTTGGGGTGAGCCAGACGGACTCGAAGCGCTAAGAAAGCTAGGGGCGCAAGGTCGTTGCCCCCCGTTTTAAGCTCGTGATACCGTGGTACCTGACGATGTTCGCAGCAAATATTGAACGTCTGGTCCGGATCACCCTCGTCAATTTTGAGCTCGTAAAACCTTACATGCTCCGACCTTTGTAGATACTTAGTACACTTTAAACACCGCTTTGGGTAAGTACACAGAACAGTATCTATATACATATAAATACTGTATCTTCGTGTCCATATCTCGGAAGAATTAGGCAAATGCGCAACCACAACTAGTCAAAGACACTAACTTGAGACACTTGTGATAGGTGGCAAGCCTACCGCTAACCGGACACATAATATCCAATTCCAAACAACTTTATTTTTATTAGAAAATTGAAAATACACATTTTCCGTTTTCTTATGAAAACAACGTTGCCCGGGATTGAAAATGTGTTCGGCTGGCGACATTGTGGGATTTAGTGTCTTTCGCTAGTCGTCGGGGCCTGGGTTGTGCCTCTGTCTACTCTTTCGTAATACATGAACGATTTATCCATTAAACCCCTGACTAACGAGGCAGTCCAAATCAATTTTTTTTATGATATTGGAAGGCAAACAAGCAGACGGATTTCCTGATGTTAAGAAATTCACGGCGCCTAGAGACACCAAAGGCGGCAATGGTGCGTTGCCAACCTTTTCTGTAATTGAAAGACAAACAAGCAAGTTCGTTTCCTCGTGGCAAAAACGACACATACACACAACAATGGACAGCGATGGTACTGAAACCATCTGCTGTTGAAATAGTTAGGCACAGTTATTTCAACTACAAGTTCCTCTGTGGTTTAATGCTACAGTATTGGCGTTGACTACGTAAATAAGGGGTTCCATTCCCGGAGAGCAACAATCAATCAACAATCAACAAAAATAATGCCGTTTAGCGATAGGTTAGCGAACTATCACATTTTGAACTAAGTAAGGCAAGTAGTACGGCCTTAACTCTACCTACCCTTTCGAGGATAAGGGCGTGAAGATTATAAAACAAGTATACGTAAAAAATATCGCTTCGTAATTCTACAAATACAACAAAATCCCTGTTTGAGAAAGTGCAACGTCCCAGGTTCCAGCCGTCTAGACGTCGCTCACTTTACAGCTTACAGGAGAAATGCCCTATCCTATATTAATGTACACAATACGCGGGGGTTGCCGCTCATATATTATGTAATATGTATACAGTAACATTAATTTCCCCACGGACAAAACACATGTAAATTAGAAGGTTGGTGCATTCATTTAAAATTCGACATATTCGCTGCAAAACAAAACCACATGAGATAAAAGTTCCAAAATCAATTAATAACACTTCGCATTTCGCAATAATAACAATAACAAGCTGGCTCTTGACATACGAACGCAAAAACTGTCAAACGAGCGATTCATTTAACTTTGCCTAAAATCTATATATATAAAAATCAATTGCTGTTCGTTAGTCTCGCTAAAACTCGAGAACGGCCAGGAACCAGGGAAGGTATGAAAGATAAGAAAACAGGGAAACCTGCGAGGAAACAAGGAAAAACAACATTTTACTTTTTCCCATACAAACTGAACGGGTAGAACGAAGGTAGTCTATATATATATAAAAATCAGTTGCTGTTTGTTAGTCTCGCTAAAGCTCGAGAACGGCTGAACCGATTTCGCTAATTTTGGTTTTGAATTATTTGTTAAAGTCCAGGGAAGGTTTAAAAGATAAGAAAAAGGAAAAAACTTGCGAGAAAACTAAGAAAAACAATATTTTACTTTTTCCCATACAAACTGAAAGGGTGGAACGAAGTTCGCCGGGACAGCTAGTCATACATACAAATTGAATAAATAAAACGCATATTTCAGTTCCTGTTAGAAAATATTTACATAAGCTTGGCTTATTCGTTTTTCTTTATACCACAGTTCTCACCTTTATACCACAAGCTAGCACTATACTTGCAATGGATAAGAATGGCATAACAAGGTTTGATCCTTACCAGCCATCCTTACAGGTTTTGCTGTCAGTTTCACCACAGTAAAAAAATTTTTTGGCGGGAAATTGCAAATTAAATAATTTTATTTGGATTTAAGTATGGATTTCCGCAAAGTAACGCCTTCTTATATCGATTTTCATAGATTTACTCCACATTGATGCTTCGTAAAAATTTGTTAGGATAAAAACGTTAATTATATGATTTCAAACGAAGAACCCCTAGGAAAGTGCAAGGGCCCCACCGTCTAGACATCTCCCACGTTACAACTTACAGGAGAAATGCCCTATGACGTTTTAATGTAGGTACACAATACTCGGGGGGAGACCGAAGTATATATTATATACTCCTAAATCTTACTAGCTGCTGTCCCGGCGTATGTATCGCCCGCCTAGTGCCACGTGATTTTTTAATTATTTTCAAGATTTATCCCGCCTTTCGAGACGGCGATAAACAAATGAAATACCATGAAAATTGGTCTAGTACTGCTTAAGTTGTAAGATTTACAACCAAAACAAACCCCACTGCATCTTTACATACCTATAATTAAACAGATATAAAACTAAATCAATTTGAAATATTTTTTACAAGACAATTATTGTTATGCTTACAGAATACAAAAAGAAAGTTCTTTCAATTTTAGTCGGTTTGTCTATTACCTGAATATTCTCGCAAAAACTACTAAACGGATTTTTGCCAAACTTTGAGTAATAGTTACTTATAGTCCAGTTCAACATTTTTAAAATACATTTCACTACTTCCCTATGAAATGTATTAAATTATACTAATTTAAAAAAAGTAATTGTTTTCAGGATCGTAAGGTCTGGCACTCGATACTCTTTGCCTACCACGTAAGGGACATGTATGTCTGTAAGAAAAGCCATTTTGTGCAAATATACAGAGATATAATTAGTGTAGAGATATCACAATCTCATCGCCAGCTAGTGGATAGAGCTTCAAAAGTATCTTAACGCTCTTGCCTCCAAAGAAGTACCACGATTACCCAAAATTCTACAATGTGATAAGTGGCAAATCTGTTGGTTTTATTTGAAAATTGTTAAAACACATTTTAAGTTACCCGACCCGGCAATCGAACACTAGGCTTCGTCTAGTTAACGGCAACACATCCGGCACACAAGACCACAGAGGCGATAAGGCACAAGTGGAGTACTTAGTAGGTAGCCAGGTGCCAAAAGACCTGCAATGTCCCTCCCGGATTAGTACCACTTACGAATAGTAGTATTTCGCTCCACGCCTTAGTTTGGTAAAACACCGTTAACATCTTTCATTTTTTATAACTCTATCTGATTAGTATTTAAAGTATCTTCACGCCAATATCCCGAAGCAGTAGGCAGAGGTACAACCAGAACACCCACGACTAGCCAAAGTAAAAGTCGTACAATGTGATAGGTGGCAAACCTATCGCCAACCGGGCGCATATTATTCAATCCCAGGCAAAGTTATTTTTATTAGAAAACTAGCTGCACCGGCGAACTTCGTTCCACCCGTTCAGTAGGGGAAATAATGAAGTATTTTTTCCCATTTTCCCTGCAACTTTCCAGGTTTTTCTCTTCATAAGAACCTTCTCCTAATAATAACTAACACAATAAAAAAAAGAATTGGCCAAATCGGTCTAGTCGTTCGGAAGTTATGCGCTTACTAACACATTTAGCGGTTCATTTTTATATTATAGATTGAAAATACAAAATTTTCTATTTATTTTAGTTACCCGACCAGGGAAACGAACCCGGGGCCTGAAGAAGTCAAGTCCGATGCCGGACCGCTAGACCAGAGGCGACATTTGTTTTAAGTGTCATAAAATAGTAATTGTACATTAACCTACAGCACTTTACATTAATAATTGTAGGTAATAGTACAAAAAAACTCGGTTGGTACTTTGTTACATACTACAGCAGTAGATACTTCATTATTTTTGAAACAAGATAAATATCTTATCAGTATACATCTCACCTTTTAATTCACGATTTGGTATCAAAGAGGGCTAACAAACACGCACAAGGGTTGAAAAGAATGGCGCGATTCAATCTTTCCCGTCCTCATTTCCATACAAAGTTTTTGTACGCTTTTGATCGCCTTGTTGGTCGAGAAGTTAGCGCACACCGATCATCAAGAAAGC
>NJDD01025866.1:0-10369 GCA_002245505.1 Calephelis nemesis
TTTGTAATAACGTTTTTAATAGTTCATGGTTTAAACCTGGTACTAAACTCGGTATTATTTTTAGACCTCGTTTTGGAATAAGGCGGATACTGTTTAAAGGCGACCGTTTTCTCTTAACATCTAGACCGTGTGCTTTTTCTCTATCTTAACACATAAAAAAAACCTTTTCATGATAATAAAAACGAACAAACACACTGCTTTGAACAGCTTTATATGCCACTAGCCAAATTTTGTGTCGATTTACATTAACAGATTGTATAGAAAAAAAATTAGAATTGTTTTAGTAAAAACAACTTTCAACTTTACGCAACTTTAACATCTTTGGTATCTATAAGCCATGGTTTTCTTACCATCCAGACACCAAAGTGCTTGTTCGCTGACACCTTCCATAAACATACGTCTTCACTTTTCTTCCTAAAATAGATCTAAGTGAATTCTTCGATATTTAAATTTTCAAAACGCTGTTCCACCTAAATTTTATCACTGTCTTAGTGTCAAACCAACACTCTCTTCTCGCGAGCTGCTTGTCTTGGTTCAGGGTACTTCTAACAAGCCCTGGTGGAACATGGGACTATTACACAACCACATAAACACAAATCATACGTAAATAGAACACCAATAAACAACTAGACATATACAAAACACAGAAACAGTACAAGTGTCTTATTTTCTTTGTACAATACATAAAGCTTTTCCAGACGTCATACGATAACTCTTAATGTTATATTTTTAACCCTTTCAATTTCCGAAGTTCTTCGACAATGAAATATTGTTTTATAACGTTATTGTTATTGGATTGTATGGGTTCTAAAGTTTCAATCACTGTTATTGAAGTTGTGGAGTTGTATAACGTTTCTAAGAGGATCTTTGATAAACTACTCCAAGTATACATTGTTATTACAGAGGTTTCATTTCTATAGAAATTGGTTTATATCTGTTTTCCCATGTGTTGGTCCGGGTCTATTGCGTAGAATATGCCTCTCTACCTTGCAGCTTGTAAGAGGCAAGCACTGTTTATCATAGTGGTAACAAAGTGGCAGGGATCCATTATCTTATCTATTCCTGCCAAAATCATGAGAGATGAAAATTTATTCTGGTATCTATTTCAGTATTTCTATGTATTAGTATCGTTGACTAACACCTATAACACCAGCATAATATAATTTGCTTACTTTAGGGTTAGATTCAATTTGTGTGACTTGTCCAGGAATATTTATTATTTATATTTATTATATGTAGCCTATCTGTTAAGGCAAGATGCTTTGACCAAGGAAATTGGGAATTATTTTAAAATGTAAGTTAATTTATTTTTTTATTTATTTGGTAAGGAATTCACGACGCCTAGAGACACCAAAGGTGGTAATATTTATATACGTTACATAAGTTGCCAACCTGAAACTGGGATATTAGGCCTCGAGCAAAAGTAAGTTTACCGGTTACCTTTTCCACCGAACCGAAACACTTCAACGGCAAGAATCGACGTTATGGCGGCAGGATTAAGTAAGGCGATGGTACCGATCCGGTTGAGACGTTACGGAACTCTACCACCTAGTCAGATGTCACGGTGTTAGTGACAATAAGCCTATGCTCGCTTATTACGAACTTACAGGTGGATGGTTTATTCTGCAAAGGAGCCCTGACCAACACAAAAGATAAAAAAATAATAATTAAAACCAATTAAATTCATCTTTTCGTTTATCCACCATAAAATCTGTCTACCTGTTTGCTTTTTGTAAAACTCATAAAAATAAATTAAAATGAGATCCAAATCAAACTACTATCATATTCGTTTTTGAATACGCTATTATGAACTCGAAACACTCATTATGAAACCAACATAAGTACTAGAGAATGGAAAACGCAGCTTTCTGTGAACACACTGTTGACGTAAAACCATAATGAGCCAACCCTAGCCGATATACACACGGCTGTAGCGGTTATTATCACAATTATATATACTAGTTGTTGCCCGCGACGTTGTCCGCGTGGTCCCACATTAACATAAGCAGCCAAGTGCGAGTCGAACTCACCCATGAATAGGGATGCAACATCGTACAACAACATAAAAAATATAAAAGTAAAGTTACTTCACGCCCATATCACCGAAGAGGTAGGCAGAGACACAACCAGGGCACCCACGATTAGCCAAAGATACTAAGTTCCACAATGTGATAGGTGACAAGCCTATCGCCAACCGGGTACATATCCAATCCCAAGCAACATTTTTTTTATTTTGAAAATTGGAATAAAAAAATTTTTCTTTTTGTTGCCCAACCCGGGATTTGAACCCGGGATCTCATGTAGTCAAGTCAAACACCTGAACCGCTAGACCACAGAGGCGAAAAAAATATTGTTGTCATAATCACAATGTTTTTAAAAATGAAACATCGATGTCGAAAATATCGATGTTCATGAACGATACTTCGATGTTTTTACGGTGTTTTATAAAGTATTAGCAGGATTAACGTACGGGTATGATATAGTGAGAAAAAGCAATTTCCTATGAAGATTGAACTAGATTTGTTTTAGTAGTCAAAATAAGGACATGTACTTATACTTTATAAACACGAAAATATACAGTGGTTCGTTCTCTTGCTCTCTTTAAACGTAAGACTGAGGCAAAAATAGAAAATGCAATGGCGTGCAAGTGACTAAGATTATAATATGTAGATTATCAACTTACAAAGGGATGATTACAATAGAACATCGTTCATAAAACATCGATCGTAATGAACGATGTATCGATTTTTTTTCTTGTTTAACATCAATGTTTACACATCGATGCTTATGAACAATACGCATCGATGTATCCTTTGCATCACCTACCCATGAAGGGAATCAGCAAGTAACATATAAGACAGAAGATTTTTCAGTACAATAATGAATTACAATAGATGTCCTACGCAGATGAAGCAGCCCCGTTAGAAGCTATATGCTAAATACAGTTGATTTATTTCTTGTTTTCGAGATGCATTTAAATACAATAAATGTTTCTTATTCCAGAATTTTTAAATGTGAAAATTTATAAGTCAAAAAAACACGCCGTGTTTGATCCTTTAAAAAAATAGCTCAAAAACTTTCGTAACAGGTCACTCGTAACTCGTAGCTGATTTCTCAACAAGTTACAATGGCATAGTAAATTTTAAATAATGCACAGGAGAAGCTGTGATAAAGAGTAACTTTATGCGTAGGTTATTGACTTTATCGCTTTAAATATGTTAAGATTAGCAAATAAAAAAATAAAGACGGTAATTGCATGCTGCCGATCTAAGATTAAAATAAAAAAAACATAAAATATTTAAGCTTACCGACTAGCCCTTTCTCCAAACAGGGGGATGATCGTGATGATTTTTGCTGTTATCATAATATTATTTATTAAAACATTTGGGAAAACAAAATAACTTTTTGCAGTATGTCACAAAAGAGTCGTAGATCGCAATATTCTCTGTTTTGGTGAGCATTGACAAACCAGATATTTGTAATAGACCAGGAGTACACCACTGATAAACCTACGTTATCGAGAACCGACTTAAAATTCGACCCTTCAATATGGTTGATCATAAATTGTTAGTCTAGTTTACCACATTTTATCGTACCTATTGTTAATTTTGGTCGGAAATCTTGCTTTTTTAATTGACTTTGTTTGTTTATACATAATACGTTTTTTTTTTAATTTTACTCCTTCATTTGTTATTAGCTATATTTTTTTCTGGTGGTTGGTCAAGGTAGATTATAATTCCGGTTAGCTGGAAGTTTGTTTTGATGTTGCTTCTCCTGACTAGGTAGGTTAGGTTTAAAAACGGTGATAGATTAGGGTAGACAACATTAAATTTAGTCTGGTTATAATTGTTTTCGGTCAATTATGTTTGTGATAAACATAAATAATTCATTTCTCTAAATATTAAAATATTTGAGGACAACAACGTGATAGAATATTAATTTAGTACGACATGAAAATATTTATTTTCATTTCAACCTCTTAACACAAATTGCGTTCATACATACGTACCTAAGTACATACATACATACCTACATACACTCATACATATTTTTATGCCAAGTCTCTTACAAAGTAGGCAGAGAGTTTCATACAAACACGCCGATTTCGGAGACTCTTGACGCATATCTATATATTTAAAAATCAATGCCATATTACGTTGTAATTTTATAACTAAAGAACGGGCTCACCAATCCAAACCAAATGTTAATGGAGTTTTGTTCGGACTATTTAGTAGATGGTTTAAGTGAAGTTTGCATGAAATCGATCAAGAGGTTAAATTGTGGAACGTTTTTTTGATGGGTATTTTTCTGTGAAATAGAAACTTTTTTCAGTAGTTTTTTTCTTATTTTGTTTGTCTTTGTTGTTTTATGTTATTCATGTTGTTATAAACGTAGCGAAGCACGTACCGGGCCGCTAGTTGCATATAGAAATTATTTTTCATTTTACGACAACCATCTTGTAAGGGTGCTCAATAAGGTAGATTTACCGACAGTGCCCGCCCGATCTATTAGTGGGAGTTACGAATATTGCTTTACTGACTCATTGTTTTGTATACACTTACAGCTTTTCAATTTCAACAAACCACATAGTTCTAACTATGTATATGTATCAGATTGTATATGAGTAACATTCTTATGGATCTATGTCTACATTAAAGCTATTACAGTTTTTTGTTCTTTTATGCCCAAAATGTTGGTAGCCACGCGGTTTTATAACTTTGTGAGTAAGTGAGATATCATTATTTAATTGGATTGGACTGCTCCCTAAAACATAAGGAACAAGAGCAGTCTTTCTGGCCTTTGATATTTTTTTATGATATTGGAAGGCAAACAAGCAGACAGATTTCCTGATGGTAAGAAATTCACGCCGCCTAGAAACACTGTGGCCGGGATGTTGGCCTCGAGCATAAGTAAGTTTACCAGCTAGCTTACCCTCCGAACCGGAACACGTCGTGACCTTATGGCGGCAGGAATAGTTAAGGCGGTGGCAGACTCACCCGGGTGAGTCGATGTAAAACTCTACCACCTAGTAGCATGTCACGGTGCTAGTGACGGTAAGCCCATGCTCGCCTTTTACGAGCTGCCTGGCAGGAAGGCAGATGGTCTATTCTGCAAAGGAGCCCGGACCAACACGGGGAAAACGCTAAATATTCAACAATGGAATAATAACCTTTTTCAAATAATTTCAATTTCACATATTTCTTAAATTTATTAAATGGAAGGTTTTTGAATAGGGAATTTTATTGTAGAACTATATACATTGGTCCATTAAACATTGGCTTACTCTGTGGAGACGACACACATGCACAGCATGAATATTTTTATTCCTTGTGTTGACACAGTGTACTACATCACAATATATTTTAAATGAACTTGAATTTCTGTGAACATATATTAAATTTTCAAAAATATACTGGCATGTTACAGTTAGAATTTTTATCACTCTGAATTTTTCTCTTTAGGTAACTCTTGGGCCGAAGTTATAAATTGCCTTTCAGTCCCTTTTTTGTAAAATAAATATAACATTTACATTCCCAGAACTCCCCAGCAAAAGAATTCCATACGACATGAAGCTGAGAAAATAACTAAAATAAACTATCCTAGTGGTTTCGTCATCAGTTCAGTGTATTAACATCATACGCTACGGAGCTTAACCTAATTGCAAGTTTATAAATATGCGGGCCCCGTTTATAATTTTCATCAGTTTTTATTCCTAAAAACTTTATAGAATCTACATGGCCCAAGAGAAAGGGTGCGTCGCTCGGCGTTAGGCGCAAAAGAGATTTTTGTCACGGAGACCGGTGGCAACATAGTACTGTTGATGTCTTCCAGGAGAAAAACCGGACAGTTTAGTGCTTCTCAAAATAGGTCAAATAAATAACACTAGAGATAATTGTTAGTATCTAGTAAGTTATTACGCAGTGATATCTTAGTTAAATTCAGATGGTATGTTAGTACGGTGCCTGGGAGTATTCAGGGCACAAAGCGGGTGGACAGTATTTCCGCGTTAAGGAGACAAAACTAATTTAAATGTACATAAGTCTTTATAATTTGTGGTATAAACTGCTTTTCCAAGACAAAATGACCGCATAAATGACAACAAACAAAAAAACAACAACAGCACAAACCTCATCTGAAGAAAGTTTTAATTTGACTGAAAAATACCCATTAACAAATTTGACTGACAAATACCCATTAAAAAAATGATCTGCCATTTATAGAATTCATACAAAAAATGTAATAAATGAACAACCGCTTCACCGATTTTATGCAAACTTTACATAAACTATCTACTAAATAGTCCGAACACAGCTTAAATATATGGTTTTGATAGGTGAGCCCGCTCTTTAGTTTTTATAACTACAATTACAACATTACAACGACAATTGGCATTGATTTAAATATATCTAGCTGACCCAGCAAACTTCGTATAGCTTGACATTATGCTTCGATAGTAGCGCAATCTGTCGGATCCAAAATGAAACATTCCAAAATCAACAACTACTTATTATTAAAAAATTATTTAAAAAAAGTGTGTGTGTGTGTCAGCTACGACGCACGATTGGAGTTTACTCCTTACGAAATGTATCTTGCAGCACACATGTCTCCTACAGCATATTTAGTTATGTTAATTCTTCTTAAATTAGTATTATCGCAGATATTAGAAGTGTGATCCAAATAGTCATTATTTTGATAGATAACGACTCCTCCTGCATGTAGACTACAAAGTATTGCGCAGGAGGAGATCCCGAGAATGATACGCTGTGTAATGTATTCCATCTAATTGTTTTACATGTTCAATCCTACAGATATGTATATATATATATATATATGTTTGTCTCTTTCTACGTAACGCCTCAACCTTTCGTGTTACACTTGATTTTACTCCTCATAAAATTTCCGTACTGGGCCTTATATCTCAAATCGTTTCTTACGGAGTAAACTCCAAAACATTTTCCAGGAGACGAAATTGTGAATCTAAACCATTCTCGGATTCCCTTGAACACACACAAAAAGTTTCATCAACATCGGTCTAGTCGTCTAGAAGGATTTCAGTGACAAACACACGAACACAAGAATTATATATTTAAAGATAGATTATGTCTTGGTATAACATGCTGTTGATTTCCTGAATAAATAGATTACTTACTGACTTAGATTTGGTCTTTTTTGATACAGATAAATCAATTAAATGGATATTAGACATAATGACTTATTCTTAATTGAATGTAGGTAATCCTCTTAATGCGAGGTGTTTCCCACATAACCTTAATGAAATCCCTCTTTAACCTTTATTACTTGGATCAGCGGCTCACAAAAGTAATTCTCTAATTACTGTTTATCTTAAGTCAATTGTGGTTCAGAGTTTTGGCGAAATATATTTAAAGAAGTAAATTTGCACAAAATCGACTTGCATTTCAATATTTGTGTTGTTTATTAGTAGGTAATAATATATACAGACACTAAATTCTTAGCTGGGTTTTACTATGTTTTTAAACCCATTTGTAATTATTTTACTTAAATTATCTATTGTTAGAATACTGCGTCTATATACAATAAATACATTTACACCTTTATTTTTAATACATTAAAATTATATACATTTTTATGATTTTAATACAGAAATCGAGAAATATCTTAATTTTTTGTCACCGCGCCATTTTTCAAATTTTCGAGCAAATTTTTTTATGAAGCGTAATTAGAAGTCAAAGAACCTAATAAAGAAATAATATGACGGCAAGTTTCTCTCATAAGTTGATAAAAAATATTACTTTAAAAATTTAAGCATCGAACTCTGCACTCGATATAAGCAAATATTTAGTCATAGTTACAAGCGATATCAGAAATTGAAATAGGTATCCTTCCAAATCTACGGTATAGTTTAAATTGCAGTTCGTGTTGTCTAAAACAAAGTTAATATTTCAAAGCTATTTCATGTTTGCACCACGTTATTATTACAAACTAATATGCTGTTAAATTAATATCATTTTAATATTTACTAGCTTTACCGGTGTACTTCTTGTCCATTCCCTTCTTAATGTACTTCTTTTATTTTATTGTTCGTGATAATTAAAAAAATATGTATGCGTGTAATGTGTGTAATGTTCTCAAGCGTTGTAACAAACTCGACTTTACTTTATTAATATACTACTTACATACGCAGATACACTTTAGGTAATAGACGGTTAAAAACACTAGTTGCAATTTTTTTTATCGAATCAGGCATTACATTGCGGAAGTAGATTATAACAGATGTAAAATAATTATTATTTGTGGCAAAATAAAAGCTTATTTTACACTAGTTGCAAACTCGGCTCGTTTTTACATCTTCACCGGACTTTGCGAATCTCCTACTTCAACTTCCGGTTAAAAATACTGAAAAGATTAGAGCATGTTCAACCAATGTCGTTTAAGATGGAACGAATCTTCAATTTGATATTAACATCTTCAAAACGAAAACATTTTCATAAACCTACTAGCGGCCCGGTAGGTACGTGCTTCGCTACGTATAAACTGAAATATTATGTAGATAAAAATGTCACAAAATAATTCATTGACCGCATTAATGACATAACACAACAAAAAAAAGAAAAAACAAATGAAAAAAGTTTTAATATGTCAGCACAATCCCCATCTGATTTTTTTTTTAATTTGATTGAAAATACCTATGAACAAAATGGCGGATACATTTATTGAATTCATTTGTAAAAAAATGTGTTAAATGAAGAACCGCTCTATTGATTTTGCCCAAACTTCACATAAACCATCTACTAAATAATCCGAACAAAGCCTAAACATTTGGTTTGGATATGTAAGTCCGTTCTTGAGTTATGAAATTACAACGATAGTGGCATTGATTTTTATATGTATAGATGAGTTGTGACAGTTTTTACTACCACAGAACAAATATATGATTAAACATCTAAAATACATTATTTCTGCAATAAAAAATCAATCGAAACATAATCATAGCAATAACATAAATTTATTTATTTTAATTTCTTATTGTTATTGTTAAAAACCCTAATTTTTTTTTATGTTATAGGATTTCCTGATGGTCAATGATACAGATGGTAAGAAATTCACGCCGCCTAGAGACACCAAAGATGGTAATGGTGCGTTGCCAACCTGAGGTCAGGATGTTAGACCTCGAGCAAAAGTAAGTTTGCCGGCTACCTTACCCTCCGAACCGGAACACGTCATGATGTTATGGCAGCAGGAATAGGTAAGGCGGTGGTACCAATGGACGGGCGAAACCGGGCGAGTCGATGCGAAACTCTACCAACTAGTCAGATGTCACGGTGTAAGTGATGATAAGCCTATGCTCGCCTTGTACGAGCTACCTGGCAAGAAAGGCAGATGGTCTATTCTGCAAAGGAGCCCGGACCAACACGGGTATCCCACTTTTCAAACGTTTTTTTTCCTGACGGGAATAAAATCGGTCTAGATATTAGTAAAACAGTGATAAAATTACAAACTATAAAAGTTCTGCAGGCAAATGTCTCTAGAAAATTTTAAAGCTTTCGCTAATACTGATAAAAATACTGTTTCCTCTTTTATTGTTTGAACGGCTAAGAAAGAGTTTATTAGATAAAATTATGTAAGACAGTGAATTAGCAAACGGCTTTACAACTGGTAAGATACAAACGTAGCCTATTGATACCACACCAGATACCTTCTACCTTATAGTTCCACCTTAAACCTTTCCTCACTTTCCAACAGGTAAAGTAAGGTTCAGTATACTAAGCTTTATGAAGTAAAAAAACCGAAGAGGTAGGCAAAGGCACAACCAGGGCTTCCACTACCTGCCGAAGCTACTAAGTCCAAAAATAAGATAGGTGGCAAAACTATCGCCAACCGGTCGCATATCCCATCGCGGGCAAAGTTATTTTATAGAAAATTAGAACTACACATTTATTTTTTTAAAGCCCGACATGGGAATAAAACCCGATGAGAGTGGGATCGAAAGAAAGTGTAGGTGTTAAAATACGAAAGGGCTTGCTCAGCTGGTTTGGTTATGTGGAAGGAATAACAGATAAAAGATTAACAAAACAGATATACAATGCGAATGTGGATGAGTGTAGGTACCCGAGGAGACCAAGATTGACATTCCACGATCATTTGGTGTTCTAGCAATTAAGGATACTAGATTACTTCACAAAGTTTTAAGTTATGTGTGCAGCAGCTCGCCGTGATTAGTAAAACCATGTTATAGTACCATAGTATAAATGCTCCTTATTGTAATGTTCCGTGTTGGTGACGCACATGTGGTCTAAGGGCCCAACCGATAATCTTGGATAACATATTCTTTGGTACATACATACATACATATCTTAACGCCAAGTCCCTTACGGGGTAGGCAGAGAGT
>NJDD01026409.1:1425-15733 GCA_002245505.1 Calephelis nemesis
CCAGACGAGTCGCTGCGAAACTCTACCACCTAGAAGGATGTCACGGTGTTAGTGACAGAAAGCTTATGCTCGCCATTCACGAGATCCTGGCAGAAAGGCAGATCGTCTTTTCTGACCTATTCTTATAGTTTGGTTTTTACATACTGTATTTCGTTTATAATATTATATTGTTTATGTGAACACTAGCGGCCGCCCCGGCTTTGCACGAGTTTCAAACAAACGTATAAACCTTCCTCTTTAATCACTTTATCTATTAAAAAAAAACGCATTCAAATTCGATGAATAGTTTTAAAGATTTAAGCACACAAAGGGACATAGGAATGAAGAAATACAGAAAAATAATATAAACTATCTGTCCCGGCGAACTTCGTTCCACCCGCTTTGTATGGGAAAATTTTAAATGTTTGTTTTCCTAGTTTCGTCGCAGTTTTTCCTTATTTCTTACCTTTTAAACCTTCCCTGGACTTCTACAAATAATTCAAAACCAAAAGGAGCCAAATCGGTCCAGCCGTACTCGAGTTTTAGCGAGACTAACGAACAGCAATTGATTTTTATGTTTAAAAGATAATATTTTATACTATGTATTGATAACACATAATATGTTCTATGGGTGTATATGAACACAACTTAATTCGTGTTCATTTTAATATATTGTTGTTTTTTAAATAGCAAAATATTTAAAATATTCATTAATTTATATGTCTGTCTCTATTACATTTTAATACAATGTATTCATATTAAAATTGTTATTATTTTATTGTTATGAGTTGAGTTGAAAATTAATATTTTGTCAAATTTTTTGTTAAATTTAACGTTAATTACGGTTTTAGTCTTCGGAGTCATAAAATGTATTATGTATATAATATTACGCCTTATAAACATTTAATTAATTTAATGAAAAGGTTAGATTTATTTAATACATACAATAAAATAACAAATTTGAAATATTATTAAACCTCGAAAAAAATTTAAAATATAAAGTTTCTTAGTTTTTTAATTATTACACGTGGAAGTTTTTTTAAGTGAGAGGTCAGCGAACAAGCACTCAGCTCTCCTGAGCGTAAGAGGTAACCGTGACCTTTGGGTACCATAGATGTTACAGGTGCGTCGCTGGCTTGTAGCCGGGATGTTAGGCTTAATGTGGAAGCATACCCGGTATGCTACCGATACCCGAATAAGGCAAAGTCATTTTGTTGTTGGGAACAGGTAGGGCGGTGGATACCTAAATGGGCAAGTTGCTCCAATGTATGTCTTAAATCTCCCTAAGTAACCTTAACAAAGGACTATTTGTTTCAGAAAACTACGTAGTACCTAGTTTTTTTTTAATTTACCTAATAGAAAGTAATTCCGCTATCCGAGGTTGAGAAGAATACAAAAAATACTTTAATTAAATGCTGTAGCTAATACGATCAACAATTTTATTAAGATAGTTTTTTTCTTTCTTTAGTTGTTGGCATTCACGTTAGTATTTTGGCATTAGTCCTGTAGAAATTTGCATCAAATCTACCGAAATCGGTATTCAATTATAGTAAGTCATGAGTCATAAGTCATAAGTCAATAAGTCATGTCAGGGTCTTGGGTAAAACGGTGGCGTCATTACTCAAGCTCATGTTGTGAGATTTGGCGGCAACGTCGAAATCCACGATACTCTAATTTCGTCATGATTTTTTCATATGTGCATTTTTACTGAATAAAATGCCACCATAATTGACTAATTTCGCTCAATATAAACACGAAATGCAATAATATCATGAAAAAACTTTGACCATCTTTTCTCAAGATGGCGCCAAAACTCTACAGATAGGTTAATAAGCAAGAAATAATCAAGAACTTTATCAGTTTATCCATACAATAAAATACTAACATAACAGGAATCAAACCTAGACCAACATCCTTTGTAATCAAAACACGGTAAACCAACTATGTTAATCAGGTAAGAAATCCACTTTAACTGTTAATATGGTATCCCAAGGACTACTTATATGGTGACAAGAACTGTTATTTCCACTAAACCTAGGACCTATATTGAATGAAAAAACTGATGTGGTATGTCAATACTACCATAACTGGAAGTGTGGGATTCTCGACGTGAGAACATGTCTTCCTATGTCTCCAAACATGGCGTCTCTACATATGGTGTAGGTACCTACTAATACTAACCGTTCAGTCAGATTCCACACCCGCCCAACGCTTTCTAATTCTTTACGTAAATAATCCTTATTAACATTGATGGCATTGTCCAAGAACCTACCTACATACATGCATATCTTCACATTAAATTCCTTGCAGGGTAGGCAGAGGGTGTCAATTGCAAAGTGTCAAAGACCTGTCTCGCGGACCACATTCATTACCGGTCATCTTTTTATGCCGCTTTCGGACTTTTGACACTTTCTTCGGATAACACCAGAGCGATTTGGTCGTAAAGTGCAAGCTAAAAACTCCTTTAGTTTCTTTCGTCGATAACCTGATAGTTAACCCCACAAAGTTACTGTCCCTTTCAACGGATAAAATTCGCAGTAAAACTTACAAAAAATACACCTAAATTAATACGTAAATCATATATTTTATTAAGCCTCAAATATCTTCATGCCGTATCCCTGAAAATGTAGGTAAAGGTGCAACCTGGGCACACACAATTAGCCAATAGCTAAGTCCAACGATGTGATATGAGGGAAACCTATGTCCAACCGGCCACCTATTCAAACCCGGGCAACATAGTTTTTATTAGAAAAATTAAAAAAACACATTAACTAATAATTGTTTCTCGATCCCAAGTCGGGAATCGAACCCGTGATATCATCAAGCACCGGCAACTACACCGCCGCAATTAATTAATAATGGTTACCAAAACAACACAAGGTCAAATATCCACTCTGCACTATCCTCCTTATCTCCTAATTAAGAAGAGGAAAACGGTTGTTCGAAAAAGAATCAACATAATGAGCAAATAAAGTGCAATATTATTAATAAACTCGTACACTATAAAAATCATCGAAACGAAACGAATAACAAGCGATCAAAGCAAACGATAGAATTTATACACTTACGTACTTGATTTTTGAAGTTATACTTCTTTAAGCGCGGTACGAAAGGTGGAAGAGTTTCGCAGCGACTCGCCCGGATTGGTACCACCGCCTTACCTATTCCTGTACCTTACCTTGCCGTTGACTCGTTCCGGTTCGGAGGGTAGGGTAGCCGGGTAACTTACTTTTGCTCGAGGCCTAAAATCCCGGCCTCAGATTGGCAACACACCATTACCACCTTTGGTGTCTCTAGGCGGCGTGAATTTCTTACCATCAGGAAATCCGTCTGCTTGTTTGCGTTCTTATAACATAAAAAAAAAACTGAAAAAATGACTTCAATTTTACATAAGGTAGGTACCTACAACGTCGCGACTTGGTCAATATTAAATTTACGCATATATGTTTACTTTGATCAATTAGAGTAAAAAAACAATGCATTATTAAGATAAATGGCAATTAGAAAAATCCAATTTTCTTCTTGTTTCCCGACCCGGGATTCGAATCCGGGATCTCAAGTCAGTCAGCAGTCAAGCCGAACAACTGAACCGCTAGACCACAGCGGCGAAAGAAATTATTAAAGTTAAAACTTGCTGATAAAAACCACATTAATTAAAACTAGTTTGTCTGACCGTTAGACTAATTTACTTTCAATCATGAACGATCCATAAGAGAAATTATCGTTAATTTGCGTTTAAACTGTGTTACTCTAAAAACAGTGTAAACGAACTCCTTTGAGTTTGTTTAACCAATAAATCTTTGTACAGACTGAAATAAGGATTTTGTTGTTCGAGTTGATAAAATTTATTAAACTTTGACCTGGAATGTAGATATAGATACTTTAGTTATAGATACTTTACTTTACTATAGTTACTTTATTTTTTATCGTTATGTTTTATTTGAAAAAAGTATATCTTTTAACTACCTACTTCCAAACTAATCCCATCCTATTATAATTATATAAATGCGAAGGTTCGTTTGTTTATTTGATACTTTTTTACGTTAAAATTTCTAAACTGATTTTCATTAAATTAGGCATACACATAGAAGGTAACTTGTATTAACACTTAGGGGTAGATTTTACCCAAAAAAAAATTTCGTGTAGAACCATAAACCATACGGGCAATAGCTAGTACTATATATGAGAAAGTTTGTCTGTCTTTGACGATTTCACGGCTAAACTGGTGGACCGATATTAATGAAATTGGATAGGCTACTTTTTTTAAAAATCAAACCTGAATTTAATCGTTTGGGGATGAAAGCATGAATGAAAACTGATATCGTTCTACGATGATAAAGTTTTACTCAAGTCTTGACTTAACAGTTTGTTTTTTTTTTTATTTTAAATAAAAGCAAACAAGGAAACTGTGGTTTTGATGGTGAGTTACCTAATGCAACGTTACCAAAGATGACAATAGGATACGTCACCTGTGTATAACGTCATCAAAAATGATAATAGAAACTTATGACTAAGGTTTAAGATTAGTGCGTAAGTTTGAATACGTGTACTTTAACTAAATGCCCCTAAGTCTTAATCATGGCAAAGTATTCACGTAATTTTTCAACGGAGCCATCATTCCTCATATTCATATGAACTTGTTGCTGAGAATTGACCTTATGTCAAATTATTAATTTATCTATTTATATATCGCATTCTCTGCCAGTCAGCCAGAAGGTACAGTCAAAATATTGTTATGATAACATTGTTCGAGAAGTTGTACATTACCAAAAAACCAAGTCGAATTAACAGTGACATATTAAACATTTGTTTAAATATTGCATGCCGTTCTGCAGGTAGACACTTGGATTGTTATACTAGTGGTCGTTCGTGGTGTTGTTCGCGTATTTCTTATTTCTTGGAATCTTGAGATATCAGGATAAAAGGTATGCTTCATTAAAGTCAGATATTATAACGTGTAATGAGACATACGTACAAACACTTTCCCATTTATTAGTATTATTATTATTATTTTGTTATATATTACTATTATTATACATTATTATTATTTATTACTAGCGTTGCACACAGCTTCATCCGCGTGTTTAAGATATTAAAATAAAAAGTATCTAAACGTTTCAAAAGGATTAAAGCATCTATATTTAAAAAATATAAAATCAGTTCGTTGTTTTTCTATTTAGTCTTTTGCATAGGTACTTTGTGACACATACCATAGTACTATAAGTACAGATAATAATACATATCTAAAGCGTTATCCCTGGAAAAAATATGAGTAATATAAAATTATATATTTTAACAAGCCGACCCAGGAAACTTTGTATCGCTTGACATTAACAGCTACCACTTAACATTTGACCAGTCTGCCGGGTTCTACATTCCAAAATCAACGAATATTTAACAAAAAAAAATTAAAAAAAAATTCTAAACCAAATTGTGAATCTAAACCATTCTCGAATCCCCTTGAACAAAATCACATCAAAATCGCTCCAGTTGTCTAGGAGTTCAGTGACAAACACACGAACACAAGAAATATATATGTTAAAATAGAAACTAGCAAAAGGTTACGTAATGGTCCTTAAATAAGTACCTACAATGCATAATCTTGCGTGCTGACGAGGCTTGAAGTTGCGTCGTTTTAATCTGTTATACATTAATCACTGCATTTATGATGATTTACAAACAATGACATCATCCAGTGCTTTAGTATGTAATACGAATCGAGAAAAATGATTCACTTGAATACTAAGTAAAGATAGAGGCCGTTCTCTGAATAATAGTGTCTCAATGTAATCTCAATGTGGAAGGTCAGGTCACTTTAAGATTCACCCATTTAGACAACGAATGTAAAAATGTATGAGTAAATTCGACAGTTTTATTTAATGCAATCAACTAGAGTTGTACGTAATAATTTAAGAGCAGTAAAGGATAGCGCCCATTTGGACGGGCCTAGCGCAGTAATCTGCCTAAATTTCTTATATACATTTTGTGTGGAGCGACGACCACTGCCTCGGGTCGCATCGCCGCGTATTTCCGCGAGACACCCCGCGCTCATTCCCCGATGTAGCCTGCAGTCAACAAATATCACGATATCATTATCACGAATAGAGCACTAATTATATTTTAACGCTAAAGTTTCGTATGACGTATGATTTCGTATGATAGTTGTCACTATTAGAGGCGCCACTTTCCAGTCCTTTCGAATTTAACGTCAAGTCACTCTATTTTTGCTCTACTCTTTGACGCTGAGTAACAGACATCCACCAATACGATGCGGCCCGGCCCGCCTAAGTGTGCTTTGCAATACGATGCACCCCAACGCGACACGCTTCGCCCAGTCAACAGTGGGCGCTATCCTTAAAACTTCAAAAAGCCCCGTCTTTTTAATATATACCATCACATCGAGATTTCGTAATTATTTTTTTGAAAAATGGCTAATGATGCCGCGCTGGTCTCATACAAATTTTATGAACATCCCACTATTAGGTTTTAGTTAACTTCCTAGAGCGTAAAATAAATCGCAGTATTTCATAACTGGTACCACGTTGCGATTAGATATTTCTTTTTTAAGCTAGCAAATAATGGTCCCACATAAATTATTAAGTTACACTTGTTGGATCATGATGAATATATAAAATTCTTGAACTAAACTGGTATTACTACTAGGTGGTACAGTTTTGCAGCGACTCACCCAGATTGGTACTGACCAGACCATCTGCCTTCCTACCAGGCAGATCGTAAAAGACGAGTATAGACTAACCGTCACTAACACCGTGATATCTGACTAGGTGGTAGAGTTTCGCAGCGACCTCCGCTTTCCCTACCCCTGCCGCCATAACGTCATGACGTGTTCCGGTTTGAGGGTAAGGAAGCCGTTAAACTTACTTTTGCTCCATTACCACCTTTAGTGTCTCTAGGCGTGAATTACTTACCATTAGGAAATAGGTGTGCTTGTTTGCTTTCCAATATCATAAAAAAATACCCTACAATTACATTGAGAAGCAATTCGACGAATGCAGTTCACTACAAACAGATGGATTAGCAAATTACAGACTTCCTTTTTAAAACCCTTAACCTTATTAACAACTTCCGATGGTCCTTAATAACAAAACGTAATAAGTCAATACCCACTGGCCTTGTTACTGTAGCTCTGTCGAGGTCTACCGCCATATATGGAGTTTGCGACCATAATTCAGAGTTCCATGGCCCAATGTCAACGATCATACTCATAGAGGATTTTCCGGATTATGTTTCTTAGTAGCGACTTATCTTTTACATAAGTTCCAGCTCGATTTTCGTATTCTTTTTTTTAGGTTTTGGCATTCACGTTAGTATTTTGCCATTAGTCAAGTAGAAATTTACATCAAATTTACCAAAATCGGGATTCAATTATAATTAGTCATAAGTTATAAATCGTCAATAAGTAACGTCAGGGTCTTGAGTAAAGCGGTGGCTTCGTTACTCAAGCTCATCTAGTGAGATATTGCGCAACGAGAAAATACACGATATACTATTTTTTTCATGATTATTTCATTTGTGCACTTTTATTGAACAAAATCGTACAAAATGACACCAAAATTGAAATTATTCACTCAATATAAACACGAAATTCAATAATTATGAAAAAATGACGACCACCTCTATTAACAATGGCGCCAAAAAACTCTTTCGTATTTGAAATTAATTCCCGCCAAAAACTTTTTTTTTGTTTGATAAGGCAAGGAACAAACGTACAACCTTCTGATGCTGAGATCAACCGTGGATTATCTATACACCTAAAATAAATCTGCAGAAGGTTGAATTAGGTATGTTCATTTAAGATGTTTAAAAAAAAAATTAACATCCAACTTGAAACGGGCAGCAGAACACATTTTTAAAATTTCTAGAATTTTTACTATCCCGACCCGACTTTTGTATCCCGACCTCCACTCAGCCCTCCCCCCCTCAGTTCAGTTATGCTCATAAAACATAGTTAAGTTCAGCTTATGTTCTTAAAACAGTATTAATTGAGTAATACCAAAAACAATATATATCATATTTACTAATCTCTGATAATACTAATTGTCATCGGAGAAAGACAACCTTATGACGTACACCATAAAAATACATAAAAAGGCGGGCATTTAGCAAGATGGAAATAATACTGCTATAAGCATTAATGGTAGTGCCCCTGATCGTATCAAAACTGAGTAGGTAAATGTTCTTTGTTCCAGAATGTTATAGAATACTTTTTATCCCGCTTACCAAAATGGCACTCCTTGAGAAAGAGGTAATAATAAAACATAAATTTGGCTTTTGAACATCAGGAGAACCGTCAACCAGATCGCTATTTCATCGCATAAAAATATAATTTAAAATCATCTGTATGGTTGATGTTTAAAGTAATATAAGACATTAGACAACATTTTTAAATTGTTTAATTCAATAAACTAGTTTCACTTTTTTCTTGTACTTTTTTACCTTTTGTATAGTTTTGTCACACAAAATATGTTTCTATAATAAAGTGACGCAATCAAACTACCTACAATACTACTATTTAAATTATGCGCTTCGGCTTTACACTTTTTCCTCTTTTTTCACTTTATACTTTTATTTTTAAATTGGCTGACCTAATCTAAATTTAAGCGAAATGATTAATCACATATATGTAATAACAAATCTATATGAATATCTTTACAATACATTCGGATTTCCGAAGCTTAACGAATATAGCCGAAGCGCATAATTTAAATAGTACTACTATACATACATAGATGAAATAGGAGTAGAACATCTTCCTCCTTTCTTTAAAGTGAGTTTAAAAATTAATTGCAAGTTAAAAGTCGTTCAAACATTGTTGTTGTACCTACTATTTGCAAGTTAGCTGTTATGCTATTCCAGGTAGTGTTCGTATGGTTATGTTTTATTTAAAGTTCACAGTCGAACTAGGTGGGAATGAATGTCACCGGTAAGATTACGTCAGCGTCAGTTCCCCTCTGCGGTACCGACCTTCGCCGCGGTGATACACAGCTTTAAAATAACCAATGGTCGCCCACTATCTATAAACCCCAAGAAAAACGTTTATTCAATAAAAACATGTTCTTCGTCAATACATTTTAGTTAAAATTGTTTTTAATAAACAATAATTAAGTGTAGAAACCTGCCAAACTGCCAAAAATTAACTCTAAGTTTTATATTAGGTAGGTACAACATCTTGATTTGATAATATGTAAGTAGGTACTTTTTTTGATAGAAAGCAAATTGTCCACCTTTTTATCAATTAAAAAGCCATTGTTAATATCAACATAAGAAAAAAAAATACGCATTATTATTTATTAGGTATAACTCAAAAACCAGAATGACCCTGTCTTAATTTAATTTATGCATGACCACCTTTGAATCAATTCCTATCTTTTTAAAAAAGAATCATCAAAATCGGTTGGCTATTGGTCGAGTAATCGCGTAATAAATATACCATAAAAATATTAAAGACAATCGTAATGAGAACCTCTTCCTTTTCTAGAGTTTTTTAAAAATGGATTTACTTGACTTGAATGGATGATTTACCCAATAATGGTGCTACAACGTCAGTGCCCACCATTGTGGTGTTTAGTGCCGAAGGGTAGAGCAGTTGATAGAAATTGCTTATTAGGAGAACCATTAGGGTTACTCTTGAATCTCGATTCATGGAAATTGGTATCGATATGTGACATTTTATACTCTTACTTAAAAAACATCGTAAAGGTCGAGTGGCTAGCGTTGACGCCTACATCAACTAACTGCGAGGCTCGGGTTCGACTCTCGACGGGGGCAGGCATTTGTGTGATGAAGATTTAATTGTTTGCATTTCCGGATCTGGCTGTTTATTACATATATTCTGATATCTAAGTATTTAAGTATTTCTAGGTATGTAATAGTATCGTTGACTAACACCCATGACACAAGCTTAAAATCTGCTTACTTTGGGGTTAGATTCATTTTGTGTAACTTGTCCGGGGATATTTATTTATTTATTATTATTGTAAGTTTTTTTTTGATTTCGATTAAAACAATCTAAGGAGATAAGAAAGAAAAAGAAGAAATTCGGTGGCTAATGCTTTAGCTTGAAAGTACCTTTCCCCCAATCATAAAACTTTGACAAAAAATTGTATGTACAAAACATAATCTTAAGTAAACAAATCATAGCCTTGAAATGGTGAAATTATTTACTTACCTAGTTCGAGTTTGTAACCTTTATGAATAATGCGACTTACGAGTTGTGATAACGTTTTCCACCTGTGCTGACTGCATACCTACGTACCCTATTATGTAAGTAATTTATTCATCTAACATTTATTTTGTACTGAGCTAAACATAAGAAATGATTTCCACGTCTGAAATAAAGTAGTTATTATTGAAGTGAAATCTTCTTTAAAAGCATTGCGGTTTTTTTTAACCGGTAAAAACTTTTGAACTCGCGTCAGATCGTCAGATCGAAAATTCGTAAGTCTGCGCAAGGCGCTAACGTGAATGTTCGTGTTGTCATGTTTGTGTACGATAGCTCAATAAATGAATGTTGTAAAATACTAAATGATTGTACTTTCATACTGATGTTTAAAGCAATTTGTGCAAAATTATTCTCTAACCGTTCCAAAATATCAAAAAAGCACAACGTTAATATTCAAGTTTTCACTTCTGACGGCACTTCCGGAGTGCAACACGTCGTTTTTATTTTATTTTAGATGACAAATATGCAGAAGAAATTTCTGATGATAAGTAATGATACGTGAGGTTTCAGGGGCGGGAAAGTTGTGTTTTCTAATTTTTTTTATAAAACTTGTGACTAGTTTTAAAAAAAATTGTTGAAGCCTCCCATTACTAAAAACTATATTATGTTTATAAGCTGTATAATATACATATAAAATTACTGTAGGTCACCCGTTGGTCGAAATACGACCATGATCAATTTTAATATATTTTTGATAAGAACGCCATCTTCATTTATCAAGACCAACTACTTTGTTTCCAAACTTTATGAATGTAGGTAATTTGAACGCCATCTGATCTTTAATCTTTATCAATATATTTTATAATGGAACAGACTTATAGTTTATGTGTAGGAGAAGTGCAGAACGCTAATATTTTTCAATAAAAATGCTTATAAAGTACATTAAATCAATAAATAAAACATTACTCATACTACCATGCATTTGACACACAAACAAATATTATATTGATGATAATGATAAAAGGTCACAGATTCCAACAAGATATTATTTATACCTACCTAATTTATTATGGTTGAATTTCAATCAACGGGCGACCACCAGTAACTATAAATAGGTATAGAGCGCGTTTTAATTCACGATTCAAAGAAATGTAGACTAATCCATCTAAAATATTCGCCAGCTTGTTTATAGCTCTAATAAAATAAGATACTATTTTAAACACTAGACACCGTGTCATAAGTATCAAGTATCAAACTTCGAAGTAAAACCACATACGACCTTAATTTGGTACTTTAAACAATATCGCTCGGATTATATTACTGCTTTGTTAGTAATGTGGTACGCCTGGGAATGCATCTTAAATTCAATGAATAATTTCTTATGAAAATGTTGCTGGAGATTAGTTTAAAGTAAATGCTATTCTTTATTTTCTTTACTTTTTTCTTCTTATGTCCTTACAAAATTCGAATCACGATTATAGTCTTTTCAAAACATAACTTTTTTTTCCTTTGTTTAAGTTTTGGCCTTCACGTTAGTATTTTGCCATTCGTCAAGTAAAAATTTGCATCCAATTTTATATCAATTTTAATCAATTATAATTAGTCATAAGTCGTCAGTAATTCATGTCAGGCTCTTGGGTAAAGCGGTGGCTCATTACACAAGCTCTGTAATGAGATTTGGCGGCAACGAGGAAATACACGATACGCCAATTTCTTAATTTGGGTTTTTTATTGCTAAGTTATGCCATGCTATTGCTATTACTAAGTTATGTTTTGTTTTGGCGCCATCGAGAGAAAAGATGGTCGAAGTTTTTTCATAATTATTGAATTTCGTGTTAATATTAAGTGAAATTAGTCAAATTTGGTGGCATTTTGTACAATTTTGTTCAGTGAAAGAGCACTAATGAAATAATCGTGAAGAAGTTAGCGTATCGTGTATTACCTCGTTGCCGCCAAATCTCATTTCATGAACTTGAGTAATGAGGGCACCGGTTTAATCAAGAGCCTGACATGACTTACTGACGACTTATGACTGATGACTAATTATAATTGATTAAAATTGATATAAAAGTTGATGCATATTTCTACATGACTATTGTCAAAATACCAACGTGAAGGCTAAAACCAAAAGAAAGAAAGAAAACTCTGTTATTACTTTCATTAAATTTTTCTATTTGAATTTCATTCTACCCAAAATATCGATCCAAGGCAAAGCGTAAAGTATGATTCGGAACACATCCGGAATGATGAGTCATTCTCTTGTAATTCGGATTAGTTCCAGAGCTGTGGTATGGTATGGTTCGAATTTAAAATTATTATTAAGAAAAATAAACTACGTCAAGGGACGTTCACTCAACTTTATTGTGAAATTGGTATTTTTAATTAAATATCCTACCCAGCAGAAGACGCAGCCGATAGACAATATAGAAATGAAGACATTTCTAACGTTTGACTAGACTGGCAAGTAATCTCTATTTTTTTTACATGAAGACAGTGAAGCAAATTGTAAAATTTTTGTTTTAGAAACTCAAAATAACAATATTGCAATGCTTTACGCTTGGCTACCTACCCTATCATCCAAGGCGAATCTAATACCTACTTTAACTTTTTATATGTTAGGGCAAGTTTGACAGGAAATGGAGGCGAAGGAGCCTAATTATGTATTTAAATGTATTCCTACATACAGCCTGAGTGTCGATAATGATAACAAGGACATTGAATACTGTTTGATGGTACAGTCTACAATTGACTACTCAATAAAAATAAAAACAAAAAAAAAATTAGAAAATGTAAGTTTTCAATTTTGTAATAAAATTAACGTTGCCCGGGATTGGATATGTGCCCGGTTGCCGATAGGCCTACCACCTAGGTATCACATTGTGGGACCAAGTATCTTCGGCTAGTCGTGGTTGCCCTGGTTGTACCTCTGCCTACCCTTTCGGAGATACTTTTCTTACTTCACATGCGATTTGTATTTTGTTAAAAAAATTATTTTATAGAATAATAAAAATCCAATTTATTTTATATAATAATCAACTGCACTAAGCACAACAACGTAACACAAAAAACAAATAATCTAACTTAAGGCTTGTAAAATTGCCAAACAGCCAAAGTTAAAAAAAATATATTTCTGTCTATCAATAAAAGGAACTATGTGAATGCACAATAGTCTAATAAATTATTTGTTCGTATTGAAAAAAGCTATTATTGCACGAATGCTAAGAGCTATTATGAACAAAAACGCACTCGTGTCTACTTAATGTTAGGAGATATGAGCCTAAGAATAGACTCTTAAAAGAATCTAACTTCTAAATTCTGTTGACAAAGAAAAAATCACATTGTAGTTGTTATTAAAGACTGTTATTTATGTGACTAATACCGTTGACTTTTTAACGTCACTGACAAAGGATAATTAAATTTAAATAATTTCGGACTAAAGTTGCTTTACCGGTAGTTTTAGATAACAATTTTGTGCTCAGTACAATGAATTATCATGTTTCTTTGCGCAAAAAAAAACAGCTCTATTTAATAACGAGTATTGCCAATTTTCAAATTTAAACATTATCTTGAAATTAGTGGCATAGGTAGTCTGATGCCCTGGTGTAAAACTAAACTATCTATTTAAACTTTTACAACAATAATTTTGAAATTTCTCTGTAGCTTTCTTTAACTTTTCATAGATTGTGCCATAGACAAAATTTTAAAGATTAGACAATGATTTTACAAATGGGCGTTGAACAGATATGTTCAGGAATTGTTAAAAACTACCTTTTTTATAATAATGGAAGGCAACAAACAGATGGATTTTCTGATGGTAAGAAATTCACGCCACCTAGAGACACCAAAGGTGGTAATGGCGTGTCGCCAACCTGAGGCCGCGATGTTAGGCCTCAAGCAAAAGTAAGTTTACCGGCTGCCTTACCCTCCAAACCGGAACACGTCATGACATTATGGCGGTAGGAACAGGTAAGGTGGTGGCACCAATCCGAGCAAGTCGCTGCGAAACTCTACCACCTGGTAGGATCACGGTCTTAGTGATGGTAAGCCTATTACGAGCTGCCTGGCAGGAAGGCAGATGGTCAATTCTTCAAAGGAGCCCGGACTAACACGGACGACAATGAATCAAAATAAATAGTATTTTTAAAG
>NJDD01026556.1:0-22352 GCA_002245505.1 Calephelis nemesis
TGGTCTAATATACGTTTCAATATCTATATACGATTTGTATCGCCCACTCCTAGTTTGATATTACATTCTCATGACTGCTTACATAAAAACGTGCTGGAGCCAATCACTTGTGATTGTAAGCACATCGATGTAGTGGAACAGCAATTATATCTAGGTCTAATTATTGATGATCGACTTAACTGGAAGCACCATATTAACCGTGTATGTGACAAACTTAGAGGCATTCTAGCTAAATTTTCACTTATAAAATATAAGATACCATTTTCCACATTATTATTATTATATAAGTCTCTAGCAGAATCACTTATAGATTATGGACTTTCAAGTTATGGGCGGACTTACAGGAGTTATCTAGATAAAATCTTTTGGATACAATTAAGAATATTAAAGCAAATAGTGCCAAAAAAAACTAAAAATAGTCTTAAAAATGATTACTCAAAACTTTTTAGCTACTGCAAAGTTATACCAGTGCACGAGAAGGTTCAGAAACAGTTATTGATTGAAAATTATTTTAATGAAAATTTTAAAATTCAAAAACAATACAGTCCAAATCAATTAAAAACTAGAAATATGAATAAAAATAAACTTAGTTTACCTAAGTATAATAACCTACACGGAAAAAGAAGATTAAATTATATGGTCCCACAAATCATAAATAGTCTGCCAAGTAATATTACGGACGTGCTCAATACAAAAATATTAAAGCCAAATTAAAACATTATTTTTTAGGCAAGTTATAATTAGTAGGTATGTTTATGTATAAAACAAAGCAATATAAGTACTTAACTAACTTTTTAGATTATAACAATCACCCATATATTATTCATTTATAAATTTCAATAATTTAATTTCATTTGTGAGACGAATAGATATTATATTTATAGTATTATATCATTTATTATATTTATTTACTACTAGTTTTATGAAACAACCTGTATAATTGCCGAACAAAAACCATTTTTTGCGCTGCAGGCTGCTAGTGGAGATAGCAGTGAATTGTGGACTTACTAAATGTGATTTACTAAATGTTTTATGGTATAACTATAATATAATGCAAAATACGCCATTCAGAATGAATTTTCTTATACCTAGTTTTGTTCAAAACATTATTTGTATTAAGTAGTAGTGATGTACGTCCATTATCGATAAACAATATTATATTTAACAATATTATAAGTTTTTATTATTTTTTAAAACACATACATAATAAAGTAATATTTTCCATTTTGACACGCAGTATCTACACTAAGTGTTGACTAGTGTTGTTGGCAGCGCTTCCTCGTCCATTCAATAATTTTAAATTAGTTTTACTTAGAACGTAGTGATTATATTCTCTTTGATTTTAAAGTCGAGTGGCCTCTCTATTTCGTTGCTGTACTTTGGTACTAACAAAAATCCGCGTCGATGCGGCCCGCATCGGTATGCTTTGCAATGCGATGCGCCCCGGTCCGACCCGTCAGCAGTGGGCGCTATCCTTTATACTTCTGTTTTTAAAATTTTGTCTTCGAATTACGATATATAAAGTATGGACGCCGGACTAAACGGCAGCGCGTTGTCGTATCGCCGATTTGTACGTTGCGGTAGCATATCGTAAATTTCCGCGATGCGTTGTGCGGCTTCGTAGATTTTTGCGATGCGACATCGCAACGCAGTGATGTGGCCTGGCCCTAAGCTATTTCAAAGCGGCGTTTTGAATCAGCATGCTAAATTGGCTTTGCTTAGTTCAGTACTTATGTCAACGATGTTACATGGAAGCGTGAGTTGGGTATGTTTTAAAAAAATATGAAAATAGAATAAATGTGGTCGAAAATGAAAGCGCTACTAATGATCTGTGGCAAACAGATACTAGAAAGATTAGGAATGAGGTTTCTTTTTTGAAATTTCTAATATGTTGCTAACCGCAAGGTTTTTACAACTTCACCGGACTGGTGTTGGTACGAGTATATAAAAATTAAAGAGTATGTTTCGTTGGATTGGTCATGTGGAAGATTGATGAAACAAAAGAAAATAGAATGCGAATGTATATGGATGTAGGTACCTGTGGAGAACCTTACGTGTGACCTAAACGGTGTGTTTTAGTCAAAAGTTATGAAGTATAGCTGTACTTTGTGGTTATAAATATGGGGGAAGCTAGGCAGGTCCACAAGGATGGTAACAGTAGGCACTCAACCCTCTTTGCCGACCTCGTAAGGGACTTGGCGTGAAGATATATTTGTGTATCTTAGCACTATTTCTATGCTGTTGCGCTACATAAAATTGATAGCTTGGCCCCAAGACCGGGTTTTTCATTAATTTTACAGGAAAAGGGTTAATATGCGCTGAAAACAAACAAGTCACCAATTTTATTTTTTTATTTCCCTTAAAAATACTGATTCATAAATAGTAATAAATAAATTAATGTCACGGTTAATCGAGCCAACAAAATTATATAACAGAAACAAGGTATTTTAGCCTGTTGAAAAAATACACTTTCAAACATCAAAACACTTTTAACATTAATAATAATTTATAATATGAAACATAAAATAGTCCTGAAAAAGTCAGAATACACAATATTACTGTTCATTGATTATTATTTTTGCACTTTGATATATAAAATATTCTGGCCCCTTCCCCTGGTCCTTACTTAAAAATATAAACACAACCTTAGAAGTTCAGGTTTTATCCCTAATTTTAATAATATTAGGTACATATTTTAAATTTTAAACAATTTTCGTTCGTATATTTCAATTCATCAAGAAACACATGCTTTTTCGTAATAAATTAAGTTGCAGTTATAAATCATACAGAACCATACATAAAGTATGCAAATATTTCAGTACCTACTTTTTTGGCACACAGTAAGAGAAAATGTATTGCAATATGCGGGCATTAATTATTATCATAATTTAGCTCTTTTTCTCGACTAGCAATGCGTCATCGATTTTAAATTTAGTTATTCAACAACAGAAGACATATTTGCCAAATAAACAACTTACATCTTAAGAATTAACACAAACAGTTGTTTCTGAGACCGAGAAAGGGACTATATCTTCCATCAGGTTCTATAAGAAAAGAGAATAACTTCGAGCACAATGTAAAAAAGAATGACATTAATATTCAAATTATTAGCATTCCTCGAGAATATTTGGTGCCTAGTCATCCTGTTTGGACATGGACGTACAAGCGTTCCAATCTACGACTAGATTTGAATGTGCAAAAGCTGTTAAACATATACGTGGCTTCTCTATACACATTTATTACAATTTGACAACGAAATCATCAAGCGTTCGTAGGTTACACATTTTTAATTGTATTTATCTGAATTTAGTTTATATATTATGTATGTATACTTTTAAACATTGATAAAACCTTAATTTTTTAACATGGTTTAAGTTCAATATTTTTTTTAAATATTTTTTTTGTTACGGCGTATTATGCAATAAGCTTTTATACGATTTTGTGAATGTAAATTTAAACATCGCATAGAAAAATTAAATGTTACATCAGAATTTCTATGGAAAAAGTTAGATTACCATATCATAAACCCATATTAATTATGAGACAATGATGTTAAAAAGTAGTATTAGCAAGATTTGCAGAAATGTTAATTTGGGAGTTGTCGATTATCCAGGTCTCTGATTACTATATTTTCTAATTACTTTTTAGGAATTACAATTACAAATGACACGGTTAAAATTACCGTTAAAAATAATTTATTTATCTATATTTCTATGAAGTTACTTTTAAAGAATAACTGAAATTACCCGATCAAGACTAAATAAGCCACAGAAAATAATTAAAATTTATTTATTTATTCCATAAAATATTAAAAAAATATATATGTAACTGCAATTGCTATTAATTTTAAAGATGATATTATAAAAGAATATTCCAATATGTATCTCAAATAAGCGAAAGCACATATTTTTTTTACCGCTATAGCTCTTTAAATATCCATATTTTTTACATATTCATTTTCTTATTTATTTATAAAATAGCAACAAGCTGTCAGCTCTCTAGATAGTGAGAGATAACCATCGCCCGTAGAGACCATGTATTATGCTTTGCTATCATTTACCCAGGGTCTTTTCTTCTATCCTTTTTGATTACGTTTTTTAAACATAAATAATTTATTTCGATTTTCCGAAAAGAGGAAGGCATTTTTTTTGGTTTTTTTTCAAGGCACATTTTGCATTACAATTACTAATTAGTTTTTTTCTTAAATCCTTTTTTTTTTTTTTTGTTACATGTGTTGACAAACTTCATATATTCCTACGTTCTTACGTACGTTAAGCAAACAAAACTCGAATACTACTTACCTACCTACTTAAATAACACATAACTCTAAAACTAGATTTTCAAACCATTTAATAGTTAAAAACAATTATTTAATTTATTTATATTTTAGCTCTAAGTGTTCCCCAGAGAAAGCGAAGTTATTTGTAAAACGTTGTTGATTTTTAACAGTGAAATTGTATTCAAATAATAAATTATTAAATCTCAATAAAGGAAACCTATCCAATATTTCACAAGATACGTGCAAGATAAGATGGCAAGTTATTTCTCGTCATAGCATAGTATGAAAAGTTAGTCACTTGTAAATTTGAAAACGTTATTTCGAATTTAAATTTTAAAATAAATAAAGCATAATTAAAAAAAATGTATCTTCACGCCCATATCCCCGAAGAGGTAGGCAGAGGCACAACCAGGGCACCCACGACTAGCCGAAGATACTAAGTCCCATAAAGTGATAGGTGGCAAGCCTATCGCCAACCGGGCATATTATCGCGTTAAACATAAGTAGCCTCTTAGTCATGTATATAAATTATCTATAGCTGCTCATTTACTGAGATCGCTGAATGTAGATTTTTTTCAATAGATACTATCACAATAACATTTAATTTTATATTAGCTATACGCTTCCCGTTTAAAAATAATAAATCGACATCAATCGTAACAGACACATTTTTGCAATCATATATTATGGTTGAAATTTATTACTCTCTTGAGCTGGTGTTCGGACTTAGTTATAAATATTTACTTTAATTTTAACTTTCAGGTTATGTTTGACTTGTATGTTTACCCTGATATAAATAATTTGGTAGGTGTAAAGTTATGCAGTGTGTTATGTAATTTTTAAACTACAAAACTAATTCGGAAAAAAATACAAGATTATCTAAATCACATACTACACACAAACACCACACAAAAATAATAAACAAAATCGGATTAGGCGTAACCCGATTTACATTTTGACATTTACCCCATTCCCACGAGAATCCCTTTAGTAAACGGGACCAAAACTATTTAAATACCGGATAACTTTCTTCGGAACATAGAGTACCTTCATGTCAAATTTCGTTACCCAGTTCAGTAGATCCAGCATGAATTATGGTTTGTATATACAGACACATACAAACATTCAAAAAATGCTAAGAATGGGTTTTGCGGAACATTTTTGTAACAATGTACAGAATTCACATTTCTTCAGTTTTGTTCCATATATAGTTATTATTATACATATGGAAGTTAGTTTTTAAATAATTTATTGCTATAAGACGTATAACAGGTAAGATTGCCTTTTGTACAAACATATTTCGTAAGTAAGGCAAAATGAAGCTCTTGCTTAAATATTACTTAAAGTAGATTTAATATTTTCCCTTCAGCGCAAAGTTTGCACGATTCAGGCAAATTCGTTCGACAAAAACGATTATTATTAATGGTTTCGTTCACGAAGAGGCGACACAATATTTTGTACATTTTCTTTCCCAATTTTTGGCGTTTTCCGAAACACAGATGGAGACTTCGGTTTCACTTGTATTTGTTCTGCATCTTTCTTCATTTTGTCTATGACTGATGATTGTTTCGCTATCGTCATGGTCAACTCTTCATTCTCTTGTCGTAGTAAAGACAGCTCAACAACTAAAGATTGTTGATCTTGAATCTAGAAAAATAAAAATAAACCTCAATAATTTTCAAATAATAACTAGTTGACCTGATAGACGTTGTCCAGCCCGAACTATCAATATTGTTTGTTTTTTTTTATATATGAACCTTTTCCTGTCAATCTAATCAATCTAACACAACTTAATAAATATATTTTCGGTCCTGACGATAGAAAATTCACGCCGCCTAGAGACATCAAAGGTCGTTGCCTACTTGAGGCTATGATGTTAAGCTTTAAGCAAAAGTAAGTTTACCGGCCACCTTACCTTCCTAACCGAAACACGTCAACTTATGTTATGGCGGCAGCAATAGGTGAGGCGGTGTTACCAATCCGGGCGAGTCACTGCGTAACTCTTTCACCTAAGAGAATGTCACCGTGTTAGTGATGATAAGCCTATGCTCGTCTTTTACGAGCAGCCTAGCAGGGAGGCAGATGATGTATTCTACAAAGGAGGATACGGGGAAATATAATAAATAATATTGGCAAAGAACTCCTCTTTCAAAATGTAAACGATTGAGAACGACTTTAATGCTTCGCCTCGTCAAAAGCTTAGTTGCATAATTTGTCAGGAAGACCGTAGGAAACTTCGAAAACGCCTTCCGCTACACTCGACCAAAGGCCTCCGCTATGTCCATATTAACCGCCAACGCTTCTTCCTTGTTGAGATGGTGGTTGTCCCCCTCGAGGGGAGTTCGGCAGGCAACAGGTCCGCCTCCTACAAGATGAGGGCGAATGGCGGAGACTGACCTGGTGCTGCAGCCGACGGTTGTCCCCCTCGAGGCGCGCGAGCTCGGCGGCGGCGTGCGCCAGCAGCGCGCGAGACTGCTCCGCCGCGGCCGCCGCCTGCCCCGCGTGCTCCTGCGCCGCCTCGCACAGCTTGCGCTTGTTCTCCACCTGACCATACATACACGGCTGTTATGAAAACCTTTAATAATTACACCCGTTTAAAAGAGAGTTTACCACGGTCGAAATTTAATCGAGTCAGTCATATGTGGATTATTGAATCTCATGAAAAAAGGTTTATTTAACACGTCGAATCGGTACCATCGCCTTACCTACTCCTGTTGCTATGGCATCTTTTGCGCTAGAGGTTAGGATAGCCGGCATTCTTACCCACGTGGCACAAGATCTCGGCCATAAGGCTATCTGATAGCGGCGTATAGACGACGCAGCGACGGTTCTACCATCAGGTAGCTTATTTATTCGATATCTTACGGGAGCGACACTGAAAGTTTTCACAACTGTCCGCTCATAAATACATATATAACAAAAAAAGTTTTATCTATGAAAGAGAATTATTTGCAATTATTATTGAGTATCTTATTCATTTGTTGGCGGCAATTAACGTCTGTCACGTCAGAATGAATTTAACGCGAGAAAATTTTAATGCAATGATTCTGTATGACTAGTAGTCACATAAATCAACAACAAAGATAAAACGTAAAACGATAAACTTCAATTGGCTTTAGACAATGACGTATCCCCATATCGTGCATCTACTTATGATTGGTTTAACTAGTTTAAACGTGGTCGCTCTAAGCTCGCCCATGATTTGCGTGAAAGACGGCCTTCCACGTTAACGACTGACGATAACGTCAGTATTATGCGACGTATGAAATTGACTAACAAAGAGTAACTTATCAGCAGATTGGAACAAGCTTAAGCATAGGTATGAGTCAAGTGAAAAAAATCCTCCACTAAAATTAGGCGGCCCGGAAGTTTTTTGCTTGCACCTTGATTTGATCGAGGCCAAAAAAACTCCGTCGTGTTGATTGGTGACGTGAAATAGTGCAAAGATTTAACGGGGGTAACTGCTGTTGTGTTCGACATGGTTAAGAAAAGGGCCAGATTTAGAGATCTGGAGGCCTCAGGGCAACAAGGGCTTGGAAGCCCCCTAGCCCCATTTTTTTTAAATAAAATGAAAAATTTAAGCTAAGTGTATGAAAATAGATAGTGACTTCGTTCTTCGAAAGGACATAGCGGTATACTAACAGTTGTTTGCCACTTGTTTTGGAAAAGTAAATGTACGATAATCCATCATCGCACACCGCTATGATCCACTTGGTGATGCCAGACGAGAAATAACTGGGTCACTCACTGTATAATACCGACCTCGCACCTTATAATTTTTATTTATTCCCGGAAATAAAAGAAAATCTTCGAGGAAAAGGTTTTATGGGCGTCAAGGAAGCAAAAGCTTCGAGAACGGGTAAGGACGTGTTTTTCTTAGTGGTTCCATCGGATGCAGCAATTCATTGATAATAATGGGCACTATTGAATTTGAATTAAAACTTGCTAAATTCCTCAGTTTTTGATTTTCTAATAACTTTCAGTTTGACCTTCCTATAACCTACAAAAAATATAAGGCTTTTGCATCACATGTATGTTTGGTATTGTAGTAATATACAATTGAAATACATGAAATATACTTTCTATTCTATTGAACATTAAAACAATCTTTATAGATCCATAAACAACGTACCTCTTCTTTTAACAATTTAATTTGTGAGTTTGATTCTTTTTTTAACAATTCCACATCCTCAATAAGTTCATTTTTTATAGAACCAAGTTCTCGATATGCTTCCTTTTCAACATTTTGCAAACTTTCAATTAAAGATACATTATGCTCCATTATTCTATTGTGTTCTTTGGCAAGAGCTGCTTTTGATTTTAAAATATTGACGAGGGCCTCCTTGTATTCATTACATTCCAATATTGTATTGTTAAATGAATTTTTATATGTAATGAGCTCAGACTCAAGGACATCTTTTGAATTACTTAAAGTTTTAACCTGGTTCTCTAAATGCTCAAGCTCATTATCAGATTCCCTGAGACGCATAGTTAATACTTGAACAATATCTCGAGTAACAGAAAGAGACATTTCAAATTTGTTTTTTTCTTTTGTTGCCTTATCAATTTCCACTGTCAATTTATTAATTTGATTTTCGAAGTCTATCATTTTCTTTTTAGATTCCTCTTTTGTATCGTGTAATTCTTTGATTAATTTATCTTTATCAGATCGTAAAGAATCACATTCAGCTTCTAAATTGTTAATTTCTCTTTGAAGGAGTTTGTGTTTTTCTTCACTTATACTTTGGGTATATTTTAAACCTTGGATTTCAGCCTCTAAACATTTTATTTCATTTTGTTGTTGGACCCAATGCTCTTGAAGATTTCTACTCCGTTCCTCAAATTGTATTTCACATAACTTTAATTTTTCATGAGTAGCTTCATCAATCTGTTCCAATTTAGCTTTCATTTCTTGATCTTTTAAACTTAATAATTGTTGAAGTTCATAAACTTTTTCTTCTTTTTCTTTTGACAATTCATTTTTAATGGTTTCTATCACAGTGTTGTATTTTAATTTAAGATTATCTTGGTCAGATTTGCTTTTATTCAAGATAGATTGTTTCTCGTCGTCCAGTCTTGATTTAAGAGTTTCTAGTTCAGCTTTATATTCGCGTCTTATACTTTCATTTGCCTCCAGCGCTAAAGCATGATGGCCTTTGACCATTTCCAGTCTCTGACGGGTTTCATCTAAGCATGATTCAGTGTCAGTAAGTTTCTTTTGCAAATCCTTGCACAGACTGTCCCTAATTGTTATAATATCTTCAAGAGATGAAAGTTCAACTTGTTTACCATTGACTTCTTCCTCTAGCTGTTTACATTGATGAGATAAACAATCTATTTTAATCTTTAAGTCATTAATAACTTCCTCACACTGGACAACATCGTGACTTGTTTTTTCTTTATCATTATTCAATTTCAAAAGAGACAATTTGTGATCTATTTTATCTAAGTCAACATTTTGGCTTTGATCCAATTTCTTATTTAAGCCAGCTATAACATGTTTTAGGTCTTCAATTTGTTTTATGTACTCATCAATTGACTGATCTTTGTTTCTGTAAGATTAAAAGTTGTAAATTACAATACTGTACTAGAGAAGTGAAAACCCATTTACTGGCATTGTGCACTTTTTGTGATGGGTAAAAAAATGTAGTATGTCGTATATGTCGTAGTAGCATTTCATACTGAAATTTTCGTTTCGTCAACCGGTTTAATATCTTTCTTGTAACAAAACGCGATAATCGCTTTTTTTGTTCAAGAACAAAATCAATCGGGTAAATATTATTTGTTACACAATTTTATAAATTATAGTACTTTTAGGCTGACATAGCTAAACAAGTTTTCCCTTTTGTCAGCAATATCTGAATGCAACTTATTGATTTTTAATTCATTTATAATCTTTGGCACACTTATAATTAATGAGCAGGAGAAGTGCAAAACACTAGAATTTGCTTATAAAGTACATTAAATCAAAAAAATAAAACAGTAAACATACAAACAAATATATTGATGGTAACAATAAAAGATCACAGATGGCGTACAAAATATAAATTGAAACAAGTCAAGAAATCAAAAATATATTAAAATTCATTATGGTCGAATTTCAACCAATAGGCGACTACTAGTTTTTATTTATACTGTTTAATAAATATAATAACTAATAATTATTGATATTAAAGATTTTTTAAAGATTAAATTTTGCTTTATCCAATTATTTTAATTAATGTTTTTTAAAACTCATGTTAGTTATTCAAATAATAACTACAAATGCTTATATAATTAACTACATAATTACATATTACTAATATCATTTAAATACAGTATAGCCATTAAAAGTGTTTATTATATCTTATCATACAAAAAGGTATTTCTGGGTTGTTATTGGACAGTTTTTCATTTTTTTTCAATTGGCTACTAATATTAGGTTTTCAAAAGCGTCTGCATTTTTTAAAGAATTATGTAGTTCATTGAATGATCTTTACACATGTACATTCCTAACATATTTTGTAGCTAGCACTACTAATGTAAAAAAAACGACGGGTTGCACTCCGAGAGTGCCGGCAGAAGTGAAAACTTGAATATTAACATTGTGCATTTTTGATATTTTGGAACAGTTAGGGAATAGTTTTGCACGAATTACTTTAATTATTATCAGTATGAAAGTAACGATCTGACACGAGTTTAGAAGTTTTCACCCATTCCAAAGAAAATGCGCAATACTGCTAAAGAAGTTTTCACTTCAAAAACGAAATTTAAATAACTGGCCTAGTTATAACAGGTTCCTCTACTCGTCTTGTGTTTGGCTAATTGTGGGTGCCATTGTTGTACATCTGTCTATCTTTTTGGGAATACGAGCGTGAAGATACAAACTTCGAAAACTGTATAGTTGAGGTCTACTGATTATAAAATAATGGTATCCTTCCTATGAAATCCAATGTTAGTATTGGATTTAATAGCAATGGGTACCTACTACCTAATAATATGTACTAACTACATTAATGTAAAAAATGTCAGGGTTTACCTAATTTCTACTTCATGAGACTTGATAAGTTCATCCTGTATTTTACTTTTGACATCAGTATTTTTTTTAACAGATCCAGTAGAAGATGGTGTGTTCTTTGTTACTTTCTTGTTTATTTCACATGTTTTTTTCAAAGGCTTTGGCTAAAATAAAACAAACATTGATAAAACAAATTGAATTCACAAAGTAATAATACCTAATGGTTGAAAATATTTTATCTGGGAGCATGTCAGTGTCCTCATCAAGTCGAGCAAAAAAGTGGCACAGCAGCACCATCCTTTCTCAAAGCAATTCAGGCTCTTTTTGACCCCCTATAACTTCGCTGTGGAAAACAAAGAATCCAGACATTTTCAGTTACTAAGCAGGCATTGTATAAACACTGTATATTTAAATTTTGGTATATATACTGTAAAATTTTGTCACTCACTGATTGACAGAATGACTGACTGACTGACCAATCATCAAAAGTCCAAGGCACCTCTAGCAGATATAGAACCGTCAAATTTAGAATATGATTGGTGTTTAGCGTCTAAATTAAGGAAAAATCTAAGCATTTCATAATTTCTGTCCAGTTCTCTAAATATATCAACTGCATCATCCCATATAAATGTATATGATTACAAAGTTATTTATATTAATTATTTAACACTTTATTGCACACAAAATACATGAGAAGTAAAAATGCACAAAAGGCGAGCTTATCTCTAACTAAAGAAATTTCTTCTAGCCAACCCAAAAAAAATGAAGCTGTGAAAATAAAATGGAAGGCATCATGTGCTATATTTGCAGTGGTTATTGATATTCTAGAAGCAAATGGTATTAAAAAGGAAAAAAAAAGGACCCTACAAAAGGAAGTGAGATGCCGTCAAAAATGTCCTGTAAAAAAACCAAGTCTCACAGCTTAATTTTCCTACTGTAAAAAATTGAGAGGTTGGTTAGTTTATTTAGTCCCTATTTAAGGGATCTTCTGTCTTAAGTTATTAGGTAAGTTGTTATCAATATCAATATTATAATATCAATATTAAAAATCTTTTATGTTTTAAATAAATAGATCGACTTGGCCATTGCATGATTAGATTATTCAGTATGTATCACACAGCACTACAAAGTTCTCTGAATGGATGTGAAATTAAAGGAATTAATGGCTTACTAAAGTATTACTTCATTATTTTCACTAGATCACATCTCCACTAATGGGTTTACTGAAAATTTAAGGCATGTTGTAATCCAATGACATGCTTGGAATAGATATACATTCGTCCTAAAGACGAGTCTCAATCGCGTGGAGCACCTTAAACTAAATTATTTTAAACTTTTTTTTTTATTGCCTCAAATACCTGTGTATAAATTGTAATATTATATTTTTTTTACGCAATGGCCAAGTCAATCTGTTTATTTAAAATGTATTTTTTTAAATATTGACATGATAATAACTTAAGACGGAAGGTTCCTTAAGTGGAACTAAAAATTAACTGTCTTGGTATTAATATAAAAAACTGGGTTTGTACTTTAAAGCCAAAATATATTTTTAAGTTAAGTACAAATCTCTTTTGTCAGTTTATTTGCATAACATAGAAAAAGTATGGAATATCATAATAATTTAAATAGGCACTCATAAATACTGAACATACCAATCAATTCTAGTTGGCAGTGCCTAAAAATAACCTATTTAAAATCTATGCAAAAATTCTGTAAAATGGGGAAATGTGAAGACAAATGTAAGATTTAACATAGCAGAGTAGTGGCCAGTCACTAAATCTATGAGGCTAGTATGTAGGCAGTGAGTATAGTCCTCAAAGGAACTCTGTTTTAAGATATAAAAATTTCATGTTTTCTGTTTTTAACTCACACACACAAACATCAAGATCCACATATTGGAAATACAAATCAAGACCCTTTTGGGGTAGGCAGAGAGTCTTGAATGTCAAATATCCTACCTAGCTTCCTCCGCATTCCTAATTCTTTTTTTTACCAACAGGTTTCGGATGTTGTGACCAATATGATTGTGGTATGTCAATGTTGGTCTCCCCATGTACTTGTATTTATCTACATTTGTTTTGTCAACCTTTCATCTGTCATTCTTTTCACATAACTGAACCAACAAAGCGTGCCCTTTCTCAGATTTACACCAAACTCTCCTTTAAATCCAACACTATCTTAGGTATTTCTGACGCGAATGCAAAGTTTTTAACATGTGAGTAAATTTGGGGTGAAGATATAACAGCATATTTATAAAAATATTTAAGTTCTCTTTTACTTCTTGTCTGTTATGACTAAAGTAGGTATACTACCTGCACTGCCCAGATTAATTTATGTATGCATTTTATTACTTTTACTATGATTGGTGATTACTATACTTACTGCTAATCTAAATAATTTAAATATGTAATTGCTATGACACATGCTATATGTTTGAATGTTTAAATATCTGCTCCAAATTATAAATATATGGCACTACAACCAAAAATCAAACAGTTTACCGTGACAAAGGATTTGGTGCTTTTAACACTTGAACCGCACTGAGATTGTGAATCAGGGTTTGGTTTGGAAGAGGTTTTACTGACAGCTTGTTTGGTCTTTGGCAATGTGGTAACTGGTCTACATCCTGGCTTGGTGTTCTCGGTTTTTGTTGCATTTTTTTGAATACATTTAGTTTGTGCTGAAAATGAAAATTTATTAAGGATTTGAAATTCAAGTATAAAATTTCATAACATTAAGTATAGTACAGCATAAATTAATCGTTAGTTGGTATCTTTTACTAGGTGCGTACGCTAAAATATAAAATAACTTACCAAGAGGTTCAAATCTTGTAGCTTTGGAGAACATCGTAAAATAAACTTGTAAATGTATACTTCCTAATGTATAGTATAAAATAGATTTTTATTACAAATGTAACAATATTACTCTAGGCAATTTGTACAAATTACTACGACTGAAAGGTTTCGTTGGAGTTACAAAATAAAAATAGTAAACTTCTTTCGCCTACCTATTTCCAAAGTTCAAAGTTGATCACTGATCAGTCGCGCGCGAAAATAAATGTGAATCTTTTTATTGTTTAACCGCCAGCTGGAAGCAAACGACCGTTATTTTACGTTCCTTTGTACGCTTTAAACTTAAGGTCTTGCAACACTGTTAAATATTTTGGAAGGATTCAATTGTTTAATTGTTGTATTCCGTACTTTGTAATTGAAATTTTAAATATAACTTGTTATATAAATACGCGTCTCCTGATATGAATTTATATCCCGAGAGATAAAAAAATAGTAAAGATTGACTTTGCGCTTCCAGCGCTAAGGTCAATGAAATTGTATAATTTTCAGTCAGTTCAAAAACCTATATCTACGTTTTTATTTTGTCTTAGACGAGATTTAAGAAAATCATGTCATATCCTACTAATATTGATTATATATAGGTACCTATCCTCTGTGGTCTAGCGGTCCAGGTGTTGGACTTGACTGAATGAGGCCCCGGGTTCGATTCCCGAGTCGAGCACTAAAAGAAAATTTGGTTTTTCTAACTCAAAAAAAACGCTACTCTGGATTGCCTATATGCCCGGTTGGCGATAGGCTTGCCATCTATCACATTGTGGGACTTAGAATACGAAATCTGCCAAAATGTTCGAGTCGGGGTTGAGTCGAGTGGAGGAATGTTCGAGAAAACGACTAAAAATGTGGGTGTTAGTGTCTTCGGCTAGTCGTGGGTGCACTGGTTGTGTCTTTACGTACCTCTTCGAACATATGGGCATGAAGATATTATTTAAAAGGCTCTGTGTATATCAAAATACTTACAAATTATTAAAATTTATTTTAGTAAATTTCAGTACCAAATACGACATAAGAAACTCAAAATAAAAGTTTTACGCAACTTACAAACTTACAAAGAAGACGAAGCAAGTGTACCTATGAACGAGAGCGCATTGCGCAATACCTCAGCTGCTGCTGTTCCCCGCATTTTATTAACCCTTTGATACCTCCCAGTGAGATTTAAAGCAATATGCTACCTACCTACTTTGAAAGCGGATTTAAGTTTTAGATTTAAGTTTAACACTATACCTATATACATAGTTGGCCTAGGTATTAAATTCCAAAACCTAAAACAGTTTTAAGCATATTATGTAAATTTAAAGTTAAAAAAGGCAATTTCTATAACGAATTAAATTTAAAAGTTAAATTGCGTTAAATCTGCTAAAGTGTAACGTTTTAAAGTCGATATCAGCTTTTTCTACTACCGAATTTGCGATTAACAATTAAATTAGCGATGCCCAGCTATTCCTATGTATCCCCGTGTTGGTTCGGGTTTCTTTGTAGAATAGACCATCTGCCTTCCTGCCAAGTAGCTTGAAAAGGCCGAGCAAAGGCTTACCGTCACCAACACTGTGACATCTAACTAGGTAGTAGAGTTTCGCAGCGACTCGCCTGGATTGGTACCACCGCCTTTCCTATTCTTGCCGCCATAATGTCAGTGCTTGCCGTTGCCGTATTCCGGCTTAGAGGATAAGGCAGTCGATAAACTTACTTTTGTGGTTGGCAACACACCATTACCACTTTTGATGGCTTACGCTCTAGGTGGCGTGAATTTCTTACCATCAGGAAATCGGTCAGCTTGTTTGCCTTCCAATATCATTGCTACTCTGTCTGTCTATTACGCTTTCACGCCTAAACCAGTGAACTGATTTTGATGAAAATTGGTACAGAGATAGAATAGACCCCGAGAAACAACATAGGCTACTTTTTTTGCAAAAAAATAGTGAAGAATGGGTAAAAGAGGGGATGAATGTTCATATGGCAATTCGTCATTTTTAAAGCTGTAATAGTGAAACTTTGTATTTGGATACTTTATGATAAACGAAACAACACAGGCTACGTTTATTCGCAAAAAATGTGGGAGATAGGTAAAAAAAGGGAATGACTGTTCATATGTAAATTCGTCATTTTTAAAGCTGTAACAGTGAAACTTTGCATTTAGACACTTTATGATAAACGTTTAACACTAACGATACACTTTATAAAACTTGTAGCTAAATTTATTACGTACTTACTTATAATCAGCTTCTTCCAGTAACGTTTTTTAGGTAAAAACAGAAAATCTAGCACCTTTTGCACATTATAATATTATAGCTATTGAGTGGAATGGTATTGAGTGAAATGTGTATTAATTTTTATAAAAAATATATTTGTAAATGTATTAAATATATGTAATTGATTTAATTTTGTATTAAAAATAATAATAAATAATCCGATTGATTTATAATGATCTATTCAGTTAAGTTGACATTTTGTAGATTTAAATTAAAAATAATAACGACTAGAGCTAATTATGTAATATGGTAATAATTAAAAACTGAACTTTAATTCTGAACATATTTCTGAAAATTAAATAATAATGTAACTAATTTATTTATTACTACTTATTACTGATTGACACTTTGTATATTGAAATTAAAAATAATAATGAGTAGAACTAATTGTGTAATATTATAATTATTTGAAATTGGAACAATATCACATACATATTTAAAACTTAATAAGAAGGAAACTGACTGATTCATTATTAATGATTGACATTTTGTATATTGAAATTAAAAACAATAATGACTTGAACTAATTATGAAAAAAATTGAATAAAAATGTAACTGATTTATTAGATTAAGCTGAAATATATAACTAATATCCAATTTGAAAATCTTAATCAAACAATTAACGACGTAACTATATCAATATATTATTAACATGGCTATTTTACAGAATAATAGTTTGATGTACATTAATAATTACTAAATAAATTTTTCTTTTTTTTTTTAAATTATAATTTGCATGCTAGAATTTAGCAAAATAGGTGTGATCCTTACTATATTTAAGACCTGAATTGTAACCCTATTTTTCTTGCAAATAAAGGATTTATTATTATTATTTAAAGGATTTATTATTTAATGAACAGTTGGCAACATTGCATATGAGTTCGTCCGTTAATCACCTGGGGGGTTACCATAAGCTCTTAAAACAGTACTATTTCAACAATACTAATTGTCATCAGAGAAAGACAACCTTATGACGTATATCATAAAGTTGCTTATAAAGACGGACATTTAGCAAGATGGAAATAATACTGTTAAAAGCGTTCATGGTAGGGCCCCTGATGTTCGAAAAGAGAGGGGGAAGGCTGGAAACTGGAAACATAATATTCTTGAAGAAAGCCTTGTTCAAAGAACAATACATAGTGCCTACTCTAATTGGTCTGTGATGAACAAAAATAATCTCCATCACAGAACTCTTCATCAAGAATCGAGATCACAGAGTACATTGGTATACCTATTTATGTAATTGAGAATTAAAGGATTTGTTAATCCGTTGTTCGGATGTTCTGGTACAATTATAACATTTTTCAAAAAATTCACAATAAACCCACGTGTAGAAATGCTGGAAATTTTTATATGCCCAAATGTAGATTAGCCATGGTTAAAAACGTATAATAGGAATATGTATATACAAATATTCAATAAGCTTCCCACTGAGATAACAATATTGCCTGAGAATGCATTTAAAGAAACTTTAAATAGATGGCTAGTTTATATATTTTTTTCTATAGATGAGTATATACAAAAAGATAATAAAACAAGTTGATTTTTTAAGACAATGATTGATATAATTATAGAATGTAACTTATTTAAAATAATTAAGTTCTCAATTCCTATGTTTAATTAATTTAATATTAATTATAAAATTTTATTGAGAATATGAAAAATATTGTAATTTAATTATATGTAGATATTAGTAAAATGGTACACCGAAACTTAGAAATAACTTGGAAATGAAATACTTGCACGTTGAACTCACATAAAAAAATTTAGAATTTTTATTTAATATTCATTAATGAAATTTTGCACATCATACGGTAGAATATGTTAGGCCTTATTTTGTAACACTTTAAAAGATAAACTATTTTGCTTGATTGATTTGATTAAACTAATACTCATTACTCAGGTGGTCAGTCTCACATACCAGCAATGAGGAGAGAGATCAAAATACTAAAACACCATCAAGTATGAAAGCACTTAACAAAATTTCAATTGGATTTGCTTATTATTTTTGTGTGTGTTCCACTCAGATCAGAGGGTTACAAAGACTACTAGTCCAGTAATCTATTTTAGTCACAGAAGACACCGGAGATATTTAATGAACAGACCATAATCCAAAATTCAAATACGTAAGACTTTTCTTAAAGGTGTCTTTAAAACATATTTTTCAATAGTTATCTGAAAGCTGAATTATTATTCAATAAATAGAAAATGATGTTATGAATTGAAATACTTTATTTGAAAATATTATTACAACATTTTTATATTATTACATGGATGGGGGTGGTGGGGGCACTGGCAATAAAGGTGGAGGTGGAGGAACCCCCATCATTGGTGCCCCGGGAGGTGGAGGCAATCTTATGCCATGATTTTCCCACATCTTAGGTGGAGGAGGTGGCATTCTTAATGGCTCCATTTTAAACGCAAACTGCAAAAAGAATTGTTTTGTATCCTTATTCCAATGAGTCCAAAATTTTGAATCATGTTTCTCAACTTCTCTGCTTGGCACTTTAAATGCTATAGTTTCATAAGGTTCCGCTGCAAACAATAAATATTGCCATCTACGGTCTGGGGGCTCTATTTTTTGTTCATAGGCTGACATAAATCTATGGCGTGGTTGTACTCCTTCAGCAATTTCTAAAATAATTAAAAATCACAATTCAGTCTCCATAATTGTATAATACAGTAGACATTGTATTACATTCAGTAAAAATTAGAATAAATAACAGGATAAGCAAGTCCTAAAATATTAACAATGTTAAATCAGTTTTTAATACTGCCAATGTATTTATCATGCTGTGAACAAATATTAATTTTAATATGCAATTGCAAGGCAAACAAGCAGACAGATTTCATAATAAGTAAGAAATCATCTATCATCCAAAACAAAGATCGACTAAAGTACTCCAAGATTGAACCTGGTATTATAGTTTTTACACTGTGAAAACAACTTTAATTAGAACTTTACTCTTATTTTAGTCAATGTTTATCAACAAGATGGTCAGGTGCATTGCTTTGTATATAACAAACTTTACAGTAAATTGGCAAACAATATAGAATCTAGGGCATAATTTAGACAATAAATTTATTGCATGCATAAACAATGCAAGTAAAAATTTTTTTTCTTGTACAACAAACCTGGATAATCAACTTGGAATAGCAAGCTTTGCTGTCCATTTTCAGGGTCTTTTTGTTTAGTGACTCTATAACCTGGTCGTCCAATTTTAACAAATTTTTTTGGTTCAATCCTAGGCTTTTCAGGAGCCAATTGTTGAGGAGCTTCTTTTGCTTCTTTAGCAGCTCGCCGAGCTAAGTTAGCTTGATGTTTTTTACCTTGCGTATGAGCCAAGTAACTTCCCTCGTTATTATGAAGCGTTAAACAAAGCTTGCACTCATAAGAACCTGGAAATTACATGAATGTTTTGAGGACATAATAATTAGGAAAAGTTACTTTACAGTAAGTTTACAGTTTTGTCGAAATGAATACCAGCAGTTTTTTAATACTGTAAATTGTATAGGAAAAGGCAGAAAATCTAAAATAAAAGGTTGGCAGTCATATTTTCTATCATTTGTTTCATTTATTTGTTAATTTAATTGATACCTACATACTCCTTTGATGTAAGACTAAAACTGGTTTGAATTTGATTTGCAACAATGATGTAACTAATTTTATACATGACAGAAGACACAATCTTACTAACAAATATTTGGAGAAATACTTTGAGGGGCTAGCATACATGCCTAACTCCTCTGAACCACGACTCCGATGGTGGCGAGCATTTCTGAGATGATCCAGATAGTACCTAGCAAATACACATCAATAAACACCAAAAACATTGATGCTAAGCATAAACAAATTTATCTAAAGAAGGAAACAGGGTAATAAACAAATTGACAAATAACTGATAGGTTAGACTAAATGCAACCAACCTAAATGATTTTTCATAAAATATGGATCCTTATTTAAATCGATTGTTTCCAGAGCAAGTTGCCGTAGCCTCTCTCGACGGTCCCGATTACTTTCAGACCATGATGCCACACCACCTCCTCCGGTTTTTCCACCAGGACGATTTTGAAAATCCATTATTAGTAAGAAATGACCAGTAAATTTTATTTAAGGACTTTTAGTTAAGTGTTCAATAATCACGTTTTGTTTCAGTTTCAGAAAGATTCCTAGTTTTTTTATTTACAATTTACACGCAATCACCAACAACCACAACGAAACCGAAATCACCAAAGACTACACAAATTGAACGAAATAATCAGTGTTGCCAGTGGCAGACAGTCAAAAGTAACACGCTCAGGTAACACGACACTGAGCAAAAAATAACATTTTGGCAAAAAAAGTAACATAACGTTGTTTTTTGAAGTGAACAATTCGCACTTTTTTCGAATGGGTAAAAACTTCTACACACACGTCAGATCGTCAGATCGTAAGACGGCGCAGGGCGCATCCGCGAATAAGACGGTGCAAGATCTAAAATAAAACTTAGATTTATTGCTGTTTTTGAATTGCTTAGATATTTCCGAAGAGTATAGGATTCGCAGTAGATAATACGCCGCAATATACCTACCGTTACATTCTTACAGATGACAGATACGTATATTGACAGATATTGCTCTGTTTGTTCCATCTTAAAAATAAGCTTTAAGTGTAGACGAGCAATGTTCGATGTACAGATAATGTGACGACGCTCCTAGCCGTCACGTGGTATTACTTTAGCGAGTTTTGTCAGGCCAAACGAAGGTTATTCATATAAAAATAATATTTGTGCATAAATGATAGTACTTTCATACTGATAGTTGAAGCAATTCGTGCAAAATTATTCACTAACCCTTCCAAAATATCAAAAATATACAACGTAAATATACAAGTTTTCACTTCTGTCGGCACTCCCAGAGTGCAACCCGTCTTTTTTATACTGTGGACACTGGCAAATTAAGTTATTACGGCAATTTATTTATTAAATAAAACTTAAATACGTTCTTTGATCCGTTAATTAAACGTAAAAATTAATACAAGCCGTGCAACAACAGATTAGAATCGGTTGGCGACTAACTTCACTTTAGTTTCGTATTCTGTATGTATTAGTTAGAAAGGAATGGCGATACTAAATTACGAGCAAGGTCATAGTAATATGTTTTTGTACGGCTTGTAATGGGCAACTTTTCATCGAATAATCGATTGGCAATGCTGTGAAAAAAACAGACAATCATTCGCGTCACATCTAAGTAATCTAATACCAACCAATCTAAAAATGTTGTTCAAACAATAACAACCTGCTCAGCCATTAATGAAAGCAAAAAACTTTAAAAAGGTTTCTTGTCCCTCTTATTAGAACTTAGAAAAGTCAAAATGATTGTTTATTGATCGAATAATGTCGCTTGTTTGCTTGCGTAAACGGGATGAAAGATAGAAAAATGTACGGAAGTAATTGAATAAGTCGACTTGACAGATATCAATGCGACTCCAATGTTGAATATTCACAATTGCATTCCGAAAAAATATGATATTCTTAATTGCATTCAGATTAGGTATGATATATTTTTGTTTGAAAATCTAAAAAAGTAAAGCAAAAGTAACATTTTGTGCTGTCGCATCACTGTCGCATCGCTGTCGCATTGATAGAGCACTAGACTTACCCTGGACACCCGCCGCTGACACATTTCATGCACTAAATTAAAAAAAAAGACGTGTGGCACTCGGGGACTGCCGCGGTAAAGCTATTGCATTAACTTATTTAACTATTTATTAACTATTGCATTAAGCATTTTGTATTAACTTATGCAATTTTAAATATTTTCACTATAAAAAGTATTAACTTATGCAATTTTAAATATTTTCACTATAAAAAGTAGCCTATGTTCTTTCATTCCTACTAACGTGTCTGAATACAAAGTTTTACTGTTATATCTTCAAAAATGACAATTTTCCATACGAACATCCATCACCTCTTTTTACCCATTCTCCCTTATTTTTA
>NJDD01027082.1:0-10836 GCA_002245505.1 Calephelis nemesis
TTTTTTCTCTATGAAGTCCCGTCTCTTCTTACGTAGTATTGTATTCTCTTTGCAATGAACAATCGTATAAAAATGACAGATTCGAAATTCAAATGTAATATTTTTTTATTTTTAAGTGTAACAGTATTTATGGCCAGACTAAGTATATATAAAAGAAACATACCTTTAGTCTTTAGGTTCAGAATAATAGGTAATAAAGAACTTTAGGCTACTTTTTATTTGTGAACAATACGATAATCTAAAATATACAAGTAGGTAGATATATTTTACTTTAAAATAAGCTTTGATGTACAAAGGTACTTTTTTTCATTTAATTTTCAATTAGTCGTGATTAATGTTGAATTACACACTGATAATAATAACTATATAGTAGTCTTCGATTAGAATAACTCGTAGGTAATTGCAAGAAATTTTAAGTTTTACGGGTACAGAGTGATCATATTCTCTTTGGTTGGTTTAGTAGTTACCAAAATACGCATATATTTTTTTATTAATTCAATTTGAGTTTTGACAGCATCGTGAATGAAGATGGTAGTATTTTTTTCATTATTATTGAATTTCGTGTTTATATAAGTGAAATTATTCAATTTTGGTGGCTTTTTTACAATTTAGTTCAGTGAAATTGCACAAATGAAATAATCACGAAGAAATAAGTGTATCGTGTGTTTCTTCGCTGCCCCCAAATCTCACTAGAAGAATTTGAGTAACGAAGCCACCGCGCTAATTCAGACCCTGACCTGACTTTGTGTATAGTGACGTAACTGATAATAAGACTTCATTAATACGGAAGTCACGGCAACATGGTCTAAAAGTAGCCTTAGCTGGCTCCAAAAAGGGGCAAGTTAACTTAAAAGAAAAAAAATAAGTAGCTTTGTCGCTATTTGGGCGCCATCGTGAATGAAGATGGTCGTAATTTTTTCACAATTATTGAATTTAGTGTAAATTATGAATAAAATTAGTTAATCTAGGTGGGAATTAGTTTAATTTTGTTCAGTCAACGTGCACAAATAAATGAGTGAATCATAAAGAAATTAGTGTATCGTGAATTTCCTAGCTGCCGCCAAATCTCCCAAAGTGAGCTTGTGTAAAGTGACCACCTCTTTACTCAAGACTCTGACGTGACTTTGTAAATAGTAGCTAATGATTGTATAAGAATTAATTAATACGGAAGACGTGACAGCATGGCGTAAAGGTCTACGCCGGCACCAGAAAGGGACAAATTAACTTTTTTTTTTAAATTACACTCCCCTCCTCCACTCCGCACACACACATTACACTCCACTCCGTCATCTTTTTGGACAAACATCAGTCAAATTAGCAATGCTTTAAATCAGTCATTTTATTTTAAACGTATTATAAAACTTTTAGTAGGTAGACGCTCCATTGCGGCTGTGATTGCGGCGACATTCACTGTCGGAGTAGCCGCGCGCGGTGCCATGTGAATTTGTAGGTATTAATCGGTGTACCTACAATGATTAATGCCTACAACAAAGAGAATATAATCACTACGTTTTAGCCTACAATATAATATACCTACGACCGAGTGGCGTGGGCCTGCCAAAACTCAAAGAGAATATAATATCTAATGTGTAGTTCTCTTACTAGTCTGTGATAATCTCTACATGAAGAATATGACCAATAAATGTACTACATACATATTTCAATATCTTAATTTTTTTAATGACAGATCGACGCTTTGTAATTTTGTGTTGTTTAAATTAAAACAAACTGAGCCTATTTAAGCTATGTATGCGATGCATAATGACGTCTGATTTCGTGTGACGATACCCTTGAATTGATAATTTTTTTTTTACTTTACGCTTTAAATTGATATGAAAAGTGTGTGGCTTAAACACAGACTTATATCGCGCAACGCTATCGTATGCATCCCACGCTTACGTAGATCTGTCGATCCAGATCGGCTTGGGAAAATTTTGGAGGATTATGCGCTATACCATGCATCAGACAAAGTGTGTTTCTGCATGGCATATGTATAAAGCGTACACTTTTTTCCATTGATACTGAACTAGGTAGTGGAAGAGGTGGTGTCGTCAGTCCTGTTATAATGTGGTATACGACAAACAGATATCGATATTTTTTTCTATGCTCATTTTCGCATGAATTTAAAGTGACATCTTGACAGTCCTCATGCTTGCCGTGTATGCATTGACCTCTAAGTATATGAACAATACCTACGAAAAATGCTTGGCATTTGCTTAAAAATATGGCTGCCATTCTGGCTATTAGTGTTGATCGATACTTAAGTTTAGGTAAATAGATAAGAATTACTATTTACTTACCGATGGAAATTGCTACTGTCAAGTTACTTACTTACTAAGTGCTACTCAATTGGCTTATGAATATGCAGACAACATATTTTTTACATATTATTGTGGTATGCAAATATATTTATAGTTATTATGTTTACATTCTATAGCTATAAAAGCTTAACTTATATAAATATACACATATTTGCACATCACAATATGTAAAAAATGTTGTTTCCCTATTCATAAAAATAAGCTATTTTTTACATATTGTGTTACATTATTGAAGTTTTAGAAGGGATTCCTTATTTATTCTAGTAGAAAAAATCATCATCATCATCATCATCATCATCATCAGCCGGAAGACGTCCACTGCTGGACATAGGCCTCCCCCAAAGAGCGCCACAAGTCACAATCACCAGCCGCTTGTAACCAGCGACTCCCCGCGACTTTGACTAGATCATCAGTCCACCGGGTGGGAGGTCGTCCAACACTACGTCCTCCGGTGCGGGGCCGCCACTCGAGAACCTTTCTTCCTCAGTGGTTGTCGTTCTGCGAGTAATGTGGCCTGCCCATTGCCACTTCAACTTGCTGACTCTCTGAACTATGTCGGTTACTCTAGTTCTCTTGCGGATCACCGAATTACGGATCATATCTCGCAGAGAAACACCGAGCATAGCTCTCTCCACAGCACGCTCTGAGCTTATTTAAGAGGCCCACATTTAACGGCCAAGTCTCAGTTCCATATGTCATCACCGGTAACACACACTGGTCGAAGACTTTTTACTTTAAGCCCTGCGGTAATTCGGACAAGAAGATCCCCTTTAACTTCCCGAACGCTGACCATCCGAGTTGAATACGGCGATCGACCTCTTTCTTGAAGTTGAATTTACCTAAATGAACAGTTTGACCTAGGTACACATACTGATCAACAACTTCAAGAATTAGTTCCCAACGTGAACTGGTATAGGTGCAACATGAACGTTGAACATGACTTTCGTCTTGTCCAAGTTCATCCTAAGACCCACCTGTTGGGAAACTCTATCGAGGTCACCGAGCATTTTGCTCAAGTCTTCCAGCGATTCCGCCATGACCACGATATCGTCTGCAAATCGAAGGTGAGTGATGTATTCACCATTGACGTAGAAAAATTAGCTAATGTTTATCAGGAATAGTGTCGGCTTCTAATGATAAAAGAATTTTTCACATCGGTCCAGTAGTTTCGGAGTCTATTCAATACAAGCAAACAAACAATCTAATATTTCCTCTTTATTATTCTAAAAAATGTGTAGGAAGCAAGATGGATCTGAAGAATTGTGTCAATTAGCACTCAATAATCTCTGCCAACCATACATACTTAGCGTGAAAACATAAGTTAAGTTTTTTTGTTACTTGAAAAAATCACGTCAACTTTATCACAAACGGATGACACTCGCACTCGTAGTGGTTTAGTTTGGTTCAAAATATCGTATGCGTGAGCGATGTTTATGTGTTTGTGTTCGAGCGCACGTCCTATAATTAAACCCTTTAGAGCGCAGCTCTTGTTAAAGAGTATTTATATTCCTTGGAGCAAAGACTACAATACTCTACCTTGGAGCGCAGTTTGTATGTAGATTGCTTTCTGTACCCATTTACATTTTGCGCTTATAATTTTAGGGTATGTACTGTGGTACTAACGTGGTACTAACCATGAAGTTGTAAGTAGTCTTTATCTGTGGTTTTGAGATTCCTGGTACTATTTATATACGAGTAAATAGAGAATTAATATTATTTGCCAACAAAAAAATATAAATCTTTCGTTTTTCTATTATTATTTAATGAATGTGTCTATTTTGACAATAATGGCTACAGACATTTTCGTTGATGGCAGAAAAAAATATCTTGTTTTTCATATTTAAACCATCAAATTTTAAACTAAATTAATTTAAAATGGGGACAATAACTAGTAAAGACACAAGACGAATCACTTTTGACAACACAATAAAAATTAAGCCCACGTTGACCTTTTCAAAAACAATACAAGATGATATTATTGACGATGGAATCGAAACTATAGAAGGGGTAAAATAGTTTTTTTTTTCTTTTAATTTAATTTTTATAATACCATATTTTGTAATAAGCTTAATATTGTGATTGTTATACGTGAATGGTTCAGTAAAATCATATAAAAAGGATAGCAGATTTCAATGTACATAAAGGCTTACCAGCATTTACAGCTATTTTTGTATATCAGCAGCAGCACAAAATTATTTATAGCATAATAATTAGTTACTTAAAGAACAACTATTATAATAAGCTATCACCAAATAATCACTGCTTACTGATTGGACTCAGTCCGAGATAGTTTCATTTTAGATATACGTAGCGTATACATGCGTAGTAGTTACCTGTCAAACAATAATTATATATTTTAAGAGGTCTCGGAGTCACAGACCAAATACGCCTTGGAAAAGTCACACTCATTGAAACTAACCCCAAAGTAATCAAATTTTATATTTTTATTATGGGTGTTAGTCACCAACTTTACAAGATAAATTGCAAATATACATATTAATTCAATATAACTTCATGTTCTTTATTATATTTATGTGGCTGATTCTATAACTCTTAATATAATTTTAGAAATCCTCAAGTGAAACGAGTAAAGAGAGTCATAAGGAATTTGATTTGCTAGAAGAGGAACAAGATTACTGGACAAAGCGGTTAGAATATCTCAAAAACGAACATCAAGTTATTAATAAAATAATTGAAACGGAGTATGAAAAAACTGTAGAAGAAACAAATAAGCTATTCACTTCACCGATAATCGCACAAGAAAAATTGCAAAAGATAAAGCCTTGCTTGGATGTGCGACACAAGGTTGTAAATCTTGAAATATTTATTGGTGCACAATAACATTATCGGAGATGCTTGTCTCTTTGTTTGTTTATACAGGATTTACGCCTTATGGCCTAAACAAATCAAATTTAAAGTTAATCCACCGACTTTAAACTTTGGAAAAGGGGGTCTCATAAATATGTAGGCAAAGCCAAAACACGAATCTTCTACTTGATTACAAACATTACTAGAAGGCAAAATGATACTATAAAGCTATAAAAAACTAAATGCTACATTGAGGATACCAAAAAATTGGGAATACGTTAATAGATTTAGACGATGCGCTGAAGCCCACTGGGACTTCAATGTTTCTTAATAATTGTGATATGTAAAATAAATTAAAAATTTACAGATTTTAAAATGTTACGAAGATAATATTCATCAACCTTTGGTATGTTCGTCTGTAATACAAGAGTTTACCACCTGTGTTTCAGCATGCAGTGTTGAAGAATGATTGTTTTATATACATATTGAAATTTATAAAATGTACTTTTTTTCTTTTAGATAAAAATATGTTCACCAACATTTTGAAGACGTTAGTTTTTTTATTTACAAATTATCCTAAATTCCTAAAAATATATCAAACAGCCTGATACTTGACTCCGAATATTAATTTACGCCTACCTCTATACCAATCGTAAAATTAACATTATCCGTGTTACAATTTTTGGAAACATTGCCCCTTGATTGCAATAAAATCTTTTTGAGAAGCTGCAAATGCTGCAATACCCAAAAAATATGACAAACAAGGTATACATGTTATAAAAGTGGATGTAAAAGTTATAAAATAATATGCCAAATAACATATAAACGTAAACCAAGTATTGATTTAGTCAAAGCACGCATAAATAGAACTTTAGGTATATTGTATATTAGCCTAAACCGCGTCGAAAATGATATAGGTATGCCTTTTTTAACGTGTTTTCATTTACAGTAAATTGTAAAATGTCCGTCCGTAAAATAATTATAATATATATCTATTAACACATACTGCAATCAGTCGGTGTTTTTTTTATTTTGGAATGACTAATGTGTTGCCAACCTCGTGGTTTTTACAACTACACCGGGCTTTGTGGGCCGAGCAGAGTGCTCAGCCCGAGACATCATTATTTAGATGGATTGGACTGTTCCCTACGACGCCAGCAACAAGGGCTGTTTCCCGGGAGACCGTACCTCGACTTGGAGCTGCGTTCTGGTTACTAGGTGGAGGCATAGTGACGGTTCGTCGCTCGGCGTTAGGCTCCGGGTTTTCGTTGCCTAGACCGGCAGCGACGGTGTAGTGTAGTGTCCGGTGAGTTTGTGTTCCGGTTGAGATTGGGCGGGAGGCTCGCGTTTGCCGCGGTTATTGGATCCGGTGGATCCGATAACACGGGTCTTCTAAGTTAGGCGGGCGCGTTTACGGTCGGTTTATAGCCACACGTGGGTGCTAACACCGGGTTAGGGTAAGCAGCCGTTATTTCAAAGTAACGTTCCGATAGTTCTTTGAAATGCTGCGCTATTGTGGTCAAATCAGGTCGCGATGTAGGTTCTCGTTGCGTACGTACCACGGACAACCGGTGTCAGTACGCATGAACCTATTTTGGACTAATTGTAGCTTTTTAAGATGGAACGCGTACGTGTGTGCTAAGGCTACACTTGCGTAAGTTAAGATTGGCCTAACACACGTTTTGTAAAGTGTCACTTTGTTACTACGCGAAGTGACATTTTACTGTTTTTATTAATAAGATAATAGAGACGGCTAAGTTCGAACTTAGCTTAGTGAGTGACACGTGATATGTGCGGTTTTAACGAAATAATATTATGATGGTCTAGAATAACCCCTAGGTATTTTGTTAATTTTTCCCAGGAAATTATTTTATCGAACATTTTGATGGTACCCGGAATACGATAGGGTCTCATTTTTTCGAATGGCCCAGTACCCCGATTAAAGTACACCGCTGCACTTTTATCGGGGTTCACTTCTATACGCCACTTCCTAAACCAGTCGCCCGGGAGAGTGGCCGCGCTACGTAGGGTTCTGCCTATAAACTGATCGCTATGGCTAGACGTGTATAGAGCCGTGTCGTCCGCGAAAAGACCTACGTAGACGCGCGGCGGTCGTGGTACGTCGTTCGTGTACAGGCTGTGTAGTAAAAGTGAGAGCACCGAGCCCTGCGGCACTCTAGATACTCCTACTAGCGGCCTACTGCTAGATAGAGTTCCTTCTACATGAAATCTGAATTTGCTATTTGATAAGTAGTTTTGAATGATGAGGACTAGTCTGACTGGCACGCCCATTTCGTAGAGCTTATAGATTAAGCCGTTGTGCCAGACCTTTTCGAATAGGGGCCTTTTCACGGGGGGCAACGTCTATTCAGGCCGTCTAGTATGTGCTCCGTGAGGCGGTGCACTTGATTTTTACATGAGTGGGCTGCCCGGAAACCAAATTGCTCATCCATTAACAAATGTTTCTCGGCTACGACCGTCTTAAGGCGGGCGAGGATAAGACACTCGTATATTTTGCCGAGTGAACTAATAAGACTGATCGGGCGGTACCTACTCACGACGACGTTACTGGTTTATGTATTTCTATGACGGTGGCTTCTTTCCAATCGTCAGGTAAAGCACTGCCTGCTAGTAATACATTGAAGATGTTTGCTAGTAGGTATATGAGTGCGGACAGAAAGTACTTTATTACTCTATTCGAGATGCCGTCCGGCCCCGGGGCCTTTTTTGTGAAGATCTTTAATTAGATCTTTCACTTCGTCAAGATCGGTGGGAGGTAACGGATCGCCCAAGGGAGGTTCGGTTGCTCTGCGCACTACTTCGCTATTTACTACTCGGATATGTTCCGGGTCGTTTAGCATAGTAGAAACGGCACACTGTGACTGAACACTGTTAGCTAGGCATTCGGCTTTGTCGGCATCGTCAAAAGCGAGAGATTGATTTGTTCTAACTAAAGGCGGGAAATCTACTAGGGTCAGGAATTTGTTCGAGGAACTCAGATTGCACAGACTGGATTTTAGTATCGAGTTTTTGCCAGTCTACAACCTTTTTGGTTGTGGTTACCAATTGTGATGGATCGTCGGGCCCTAGTTTGAATACTCGGTGTGCGTAATTTTCTTTGTACAGTCTATTTAATTGAATAATAAGCTGTATATTTTCTTCAATTTCAGGCTCAGTCACACATTTTTTTTATATATAATGGTTTGTAAAAATATTGTTATTTTTTATAGTAAAGTTATACTATAACAATTGTCGATATTTTATTTTATGTTCCCAAAAAAGAATATTTGGACAAGATAAAAATGTATACCATTGCCACTGAAAATATCAATCATGGTCTATCGTTACAAGAATTATTTCAAGTGCTCATTTTTAAGTAAGGAAAGTGATTTGAATATAATTTGATCACATTTTTTTTATAATGATAATGAATATTGTAATAAAAATAAAGAGTTAACTTATGTAAAAAAAATATGCTGGTGAAAAGTGAAAAAATGTTATTTCTTTCTTTTCATTGCATTTATTTATTTGTAAGCTAACTATACATTAGTAACTATACATTAAGTAACTATACATTAGTAGCAATTTCAATCGAGAGGTAAATAATAATTCATATCTATATTAATAGATCATGTATCGATATCGAAAAACTACCTTTTCTGACGCAAACTTTGTTTTGTACTGTTGCCCGCGGCTTTGCCAGCGTGATAATATTATTTAGATATGTTTCTTTAAAGTGTCTAAAACAATTACTATACCAAATTTTGTCGAAATCGAAAATTGGTATTTTACGTAATAAGTGTGCGGACAAGCACATGGCGATGATAAAATAGAACCGTGATCTATAGACGCAATAAACATTATAGTGAATACCTTGACAAGAACCTAATGAAAGAACTGGAAGGTTGCTGATTGATCATACTTTTTAAAAGTTGACTGTACTGTGTTTTATTATATTTGGAGTTTGTCTAAGCACATCAAAATGTGTGCGATAGTGTGTGTTTATCGTTGGAAACGTAACTATCGTAAAAATTGGTTTGTCGGGGCTTTATTGAAAATTTTTCATTTTAAGATTATGGATTATATATCGATAATCTACGTTTTTTGGACAGCCTTAGTAATGTCAAATGGCAGCCATATTTAGTAGCCTGCGGCAGGCTTTTTGGTAACTATTTCATGTCCTTATACTTAAAGGTCAATGATAAAAATGGTCGTAGTTTTTTCGGAATTAATGAAGTTCGGGTATGTGTTTATGAGGAAAACTTGCAGGTGGCAAATATTAGTCTATTGTTTATTTCCCCGTTGCCGCTAAACCACACAAAATGTGTTCGAGATAGACCACCGTTTCACTCAAGAGGCAGACATAAAATTTTATATTGACTAAAATGTATGAAACGGAAGAAGTGAATTGAAAATAAATAACAAGAAGATGTTTTATGATATGGAAGATGTGGCAACATGGCCTAATGGTTTAGCCTGTCCCAGAAAGAGGCAAATCAACTTTTAAAAAAGGGTGTTTGGTGCCATCTTGAATGAAGATGGTTGTAGTTTTTTCGTAATTATTGAACTTCGTTTAAATTATGAGTAAAATTAGTTAATTTAGGTGGAAATTAGTTCAATTTTGTTCAGTTAAAGTGCCCAAGTGAAATATGTATGAAAAAATTAGTGTACCATGTATTTCCTCGTTGCCGCCAAATCCCACAAAGTGAGATTGAGTAAAGTGACCACCGCTTTACTCAAGACCCTGACGTAACTAGTAGTAAAGACGTAAAGTAGTGACTAATGACTGTATAAGAATGATTAATACGGAAGACATGTGACTAATGAGAATTAATTAATACCTAGTAATACGGAAGACCTGGCAGCATAGTCTAAAGGTCTTAACCGGCCCCAAAAAGGGGCAAATTGACTTAAAAAAAGGAGTTTTGGCGCCATCGTGAATGAAGATGGTCGTATTTTTCATAATTATTGATTTTCGTGTTTATATTGAGTGAATTTAGTGACTGAAATCAAGAATTAATACGGAAGACATGTATTAAAAAACAAGAAAAAGATTTATTAATACGGAAGACGTGGGTGTATGAACTCAGATCCTTTGCCTTTTCCCGTCTGAGATAAAATTAAAAAACAACAACAAACAAAAAAAAACTTCAGAAAAGATGGTTGGCGGGAACGGTCGGAGGGAGAAGGCGCGCATTTCGTTTCGAGGGTTCCCTCCAATCTCTAAGCTAAAAATGTGTAATATAATGTAAAAATGTATAATTTGTAAATTAATTAAAGTGTAAATTACTTAGTTGTGTGTAAATGTGATTTATTAAATAAACTGTACTAGTGAAAGACTATTGTAGTGTTCTATCACGACAGAAGAGGCAGAGGCCTGAACAAGAAAGGAAATTGAAGACGAATCGGGAAAAAGACATGAAATACCTATTAAGATATGGGTTTATTAAATAATATAAGACTAGTTTAAAGTATAAAGGTAAAGAAATAATAATAAAAATACCTTATGTACTGACGAAGAAGTTTTGGCGCCAACATGAAAGAAGATGATTTTGGTGTTCAGAATTTTGGTTTTATAATTTGTGTGAAAATAATCGTAGTAATTCAAGGATGTGACGTACTAACAAATTAACAAATATGTAAACTTCAAGAAATTAAAACTAAAGACGTATTGAAGAACTCAAATAACCTTTGTATTAGTGAATAC
>NJDD01027136.1:0-20582 GCA_002245505.1 Calephelis nemesis
TGTATTAAATTAACACACTGTAAAAGTAATATATGTTATTTGCAGTTAAAAAAATTTTTTTTTTCTTTATTACAATATTTATGGCAAGACTAGGTATAGAATAATATTCTGTTGAGATTTATGTCGAGCACAAGAATTCAAAAATTTAATGGTGTTAAGGTTTGCTAAGAACACAGAACATTAAAAAGTGTTATTCTGTTTTATTACATTTTTAAGAGGGCAAACAAACAGATAAATCTTAAGCGAACTCGAACTACAGACATCGTTTACGGTTGTGGTGCGTTGATATTTGAAACCTCAGTTGTTATGAAAGTTACTTTGTACAACAGAGTACAACAACAGAAAAATGTTAAGCCATGACATGTAAGTAAATAATAACATGACTACTAGATACTGACTTTTATTTGACTAAAATATGTCACACTTAACTAATAACTACTATTAATATTTGACATGTCACATATTGGTCCATACGATATCAAACATTTACACATATCTACTATCAGTCATGCAGATAAAAAAGTGATAGCCTTATAGACGAAATATCATTAAACATGATTTAGTTACGTATGCCCGTATCGAATATGAACTACAAAAAAATCTCTTTCCCATGTAACACATTTTTTTTTATTTAAATACATTGGGGCAAAAAACAATGTCATTTCCATTTTGGTTGTTTGATAAAAAAAGTTTGATGTCTTTCTAAATCAAGTATTTTCTAATTATCACCAAGTGTCTTCGATATAATTGTTTTTTTCTTAGTATACCCATACAGCTACTACATTTTTGCGTATTCTTAAGGCAAAAATCAGAAGATCATCAATAAACAAAATGAAAATGACATTTTGTGTCCTCGGGCTACAAAAAAATAAGACAATTTTGATTCCAGACAATCAATTTAAAAACAGACGGTATCCAAGGCCAATCTCGCTCATCAAGAATAGTTGGTTACAAAATGACTTAATATGTAAAATATTTTATTAATTACTAAAAGATGTCGAAAGATATTAAATAAAAAAATCAATAATTCACAAGTTAACTTAATTATGAATTATTCTGTCAAATATAAAGTTGTTTTACCTAGTTAAAAGCTAACTCAGAGTTAAATAGTTAACCCAGATTAGTGCAAGTAGCTCTTAGTTGCTTATTTTGGAGTAAAATCAAACGGTCGATTCGTCCAGTGACATTTTTTATTATATTAAAATATTTTTAATTGTCACATCTAGTATCGAAAAAGAGCATGTCAGGTATTTATCTAATGATATCTATTTAAAATAAAAGGTTCTAATAAATACTTAAATATAGAAAATATTCTTTGATAAGATCTAAGAATTGCTATACACATTGAAGATTAAATTAACATACAGCCAGTTTCGGAAAAACCAATCAATTGTAATCTGCGATTTAGATATTCACAATAAAAATGAGTATGTTTTAGAATTCTAAACCGAAATCATGTTAAAACGCTGTTATTAAGACATTTAAAATAAATTAAAATTGATTGGCATTTCGCAAGCCGGCCGATGATAGTATTTTAAAAAAATGCATAACTTAAATATAAAAAGCTTTATGGAATTCACCCTTATTCTCTAGCAGTCACATCAATATGGACCTTATTAACTATTAAACCAAAACGTACTAAATTATTTTACTTTGCTTAGCGCTTTTTCCGTGTTTGTGACATAAATTTTAACAAATTTTGTTTCGTCAGCGTAAGACGAAGGTTGCGGGTTTAAATCCTGTCTTAAATAAAATTACTAAAATAGACTACGTTGACGATGATAGATTTAATAGAATTATTATGATGTAACAGGTGACTGCGTGTTCACATTTTTTTTTACATTTGCTTCTCAAGCTACATACCTACCTATTAGGCTTATATTTTTTAAATAAAACCTACAGTGAAAACTCGCACGTGGAAGAGTTGTTAGAGCTAACTTATAAATACCCTTATTTCTTGCACTACAGAGGTATAACATTAGAAAATAAAATATATAAGAAAATATTTCGATCCTAAAATTTCATAAATATATTTAGAAATGAAGGTAATGTATTTATTTTTGGAAAATGTATAAAACGAGAAGCCTTATATTTTATTTACATAGTACTATGTGTGGACGCGAAAGATGATCTTATTGCCGGTCAATCAAGCGATTTGACGTAGAAATTATAGTAGCATTGAAATAATACCTTATGGCGGGAGTGCTTTAAACTCGGCCCCGTGGTCTTCGCGCCAGAGCACCAAGTTTCACCTGCCCAATCTTGATACATAGGGGTCGTCTACAGAAAAAATCCGAAAACCTTGTCTTCTCTTAAACTACGCATTCATGGAACCAGTTTCCAGCGGCGGCGTTTCCAAAATAATACCACTTTGAAGCTTCAGGGAAAAAGCATACTGTTTTTTTTTTAAATTTAAGCGCTGTAAAACTGCAAAAAAGCAGACGTAGATTTCAATAATTATGTACCTAGTATAGACTACACAAAAACTGAGCATTTTCCTGGGACTTCAACATTAGATCCAGAGTTGGTAACAATCAGATAACTACAGAAAAAAGTGTTCGGTCAAATAAAAGAAATCATTTCAGAAATGATCGTTAAATTGATTAACACGCCATAAAAATATGGTTTGCTCCTTTTTCAAAGTCGTCGTGAATGCAACGCATTTAAAAGATATTGCAGTAGTGCATGGGTGTAAACTTCTCGTTTCCTCCTCTTCCATAAAAAATATTTGAAAAATTCGTATAACTCCTATATTTATAAAAATAAAAAAAGTAGGTAAGCATATAAAACAGATTAATTTGAAATTTTAAATCCTATTTGGTAGTTCAGACTTGAAATAGCGCCTATTATTCTAGTATGAATAAAAATGTTTACAAAAATGTATTAACTAAGTACTTATTAAAAATAAAGTATTTTTCTCCTTTTTATAAGTCTGTTTTTATTTTTTGATAACTCTAATATAGTAAAATGATTGTTTATGAATTTGTTTGAAAATACGAAAACTAAGGTTTTTAAGATAAACCCACGTTAACCTTTCATACAAAAAGGTACATAGGTATGTATGTTTGAAAACTTTGGTATATATTTGGAGATATTTTAAAACTATTTAAGCATAATTTTGATTTTATTACATAAAGTACCCTTCACGAGAAGCTGTAAATTATGTAAACAAACATCTTTTACCAAGTAATTGTTTTTACTTCGAGACAATAATGAACTGACCATATTCAATCGAAATAAAAATATAGACGGGTTACCTAATTTAGTCGGATCATATCTAACGACTGACGTTTGAGTTTCTTGGTACGGGGACGCGCCGGTCGCCGGGAATGCAAACCTTCGGTTCACCATTTTGAAATAAACACCTCATTCGAGTTTCGAATTTTTCATTGCTTTGTTAAAATTGCGGATTTGGTTGTTATTGTTGATTTTGTTATCTTTTCGTTATCACTTTGTTATTGTTGTTAGTTTTGTTAATTGTTGCCTTAATTTTAATCGTTATTGTTCCCTATTTGTTATTGTGTACCTACTAACGTACAATGGAGCCAGTACCCAGTACATCTAAGGAAATCAATTTGCCACGAAAAAACGTCAAAAGATACGTAATTTATTATACATAATTAGTTAATTTAATTTATTTTTAAATATTTAAAAAAAATACTTTTTCCTTTGAACCAAATGTTGTTGACTCCCGAACGTTTGTTTACATAATTTACAGCTTCTCGTGACGGGTACTTTATAATATTTCCACAATCAAACTGGCGCAATTGCGAAAACTGTGCGATTTTGAATCCTCTTAATGAAGAATCTCTACATTGGCGATATCACTCGGTGATAATTAAAAATAGCAACCTTTCTATTACTTTTGTCTTCAAGTATATATTTCATATTGTATAACATCCGGCGATAAAATTGGCACGTCGTCCTTTGGAAAGAGACAACCGGCTAATTTCGCCTTCGTAGAGTTATCCCTGTCGCACGAAATACAAACAGTCCGGTATCTATTAGGAGCTGTTAAAACAATTAGGTAAGTAAGCTTTGTTTTTTTTGGTAATTCTTCTTTTTTTGCTCTAAAAATCAAACTAAAAAAATACATACCTCCTAAAATAATAGGACAAAAAACACGTCTTCTGCTCTTTTAAAAGGATTGAATTTCCTGAATTTCATACAATTTGATAAAATATAATTTGATAGAATTATATTTTAATTTAATTCTTTAAGAGCTATACATCAAGGAGTCAATCGTCGCCGCAACCTTAAGTTTACACTCAGTCATTCATTAATAGAACTAGCAGGATCAGAATGCGAGACATATACTTATTTCGTATTGAATATAAATATTTCTAGTTGCTTTAACATACGCTTGACATATCATTTGGGCTTGCTTTTTCCATAATAATTAATATCAAAATGTTACAATAACTAATCACTATAGCATATTTCTCTTCCTGTTGCACACCTAAAAATATATAAAATACTTTATGTTGCACAAATAATTTAACTTTAAATAGAAAAAATATATATAATGTAAGACACTACTTGCGCAGACGTATATTCTCGGCCTATCAATAGGTCTTAGGATGCATAGAATAAATTGTAAAACTTTATTAGTATTGGATATTATGTAAACAAATAGATGACAAAAAGAATCAGCTATTGTGATTGGTATATTAACAACAAAAAGAGAAACTATGACTGTTGAGTGATATGTTGCGCATGTTAGAGCTACGTCGAGTTAGTCTAGTCTAAAAATGTGCTGATCTCGCGCTGATACGATGCGCATCCTAGCCCCAAAGGGTTTTGTGATGTAGTTTACATCTCTTCAGTGAGGCCGCTGCCGGAGGGCTGGGGCTCCGCTGGCGAGTGGTCTAGACTGCCGTAGGTTCGGCCGTCTCGTGTGACCAGTCGCCGGCGTCCCCGTCGTCGGGTTATGCCTAGAATAAAGACACGTGTAATACGAATGGTTTACGACAAAAGCACTTAATGACCGCCTCACTAATCACTTAGCCAAAGGGTTAAATATAACCTTTGTAATAACTTTTTATACCTAACATACATTTTCAGTAATTTCATTTTTTAGAAACTAATTCAAGTTCTGTTTTGATCTCTGATAGTGATAGTACTAGTGAAAGTGATGGGACCTATCTATATCTGCACTATTTCTGGACGTCAATCTGTTTCCTCTTACTTGATCTTAGGTTGGGTTAAATAATGCAGACTAACGCATTTTTACGGTTACGGTTCCTAGTTAATGCATGTATTTATACTATTCATGTTTGCTAATAATGAAAGACCATTATAAGCATATATTTTCCACATATTGTAATGTTATTTCTAAAGCGAAGGTAGGTATATCTCCCATACTTGCTGGGGAGATTGCACTGTATTCCACAACCTATATACAAATAGTCCTAGACAGTTAGAACCTAGCTAGATAGTCCTCCATCTTATTCTGTAGCCACATTAACTATCTCCTTTGTCGTATTTAAGTGTTGAGCAAAACTATGCTAGTAAACTTACACACGAAGCTTAAATTTCAAAAATCAGATTATATTGTGTCTTATTTTTAGCAGAGAAGCTATTTACTGGGAAATCCTTATTTCATAAAGTGCTAGCTTTTGTCTGTGTCTTGCCTGCTATTGCCAAAACCTTCCTTGGGTTTTGGATGATTATTAAGCAGAAGACTTTCCAGACATGTCTCCGAAATGTCCTAATTTTTGTTTGATTCCCTACATGTGTTGTTTTAAAATATTAAAATCGAAATGTTTGAACTGATAGTAGAAATTTCGACCAATATTAAAAACTGGACAGGCGGAGTCTAAAAAATACAAAGCATAATTGGTCAACTCAAATCGAACTGCATTATTCATGTCTCACAAAAGTAGATATCTTTAATTTCTACTTGGGATACTGCGCGTCAAAAAAACTGTTTTGTCAGTTTTGCTCGAATATTTTGTCTTATTGATATAGAGCAAGAGTCAGAACGGAGATCGTGACACAACACATTTTTTAGCAGTAGGTATGTTTAGGTCTTTTCAGTAGTTTATTTTGGTCGAAATTTCTAATACTACAAATGGAAATAACTTTTAATAGGTGGCTGGCTTTTGCGACAACTGAAATGAATAAGTACCACAGCTTTTTCTTTTCAGCTGCTACATCGTCAGTGCATACTACAGAAGGTATGAAAGGTACGTTTCTGATTCCAAGAACTATGACTTTCAGGCTCAAGTTCGCTAGGTACCCACTACGTATTAACTTTATTGTTCATAGGACGTGTAATGCCATCAGGAAATCCATTTTGTTTGCTTTTCAATGGTTTAAGAATGGTGTTTAACGTTTTTTGAGCTTTATCCCATTTTCTTTCCATTTTAATAAACATGCCTGTCTGTATATCTCAGTAAGGTAAGGACAATCCCATGTTTATTCATGTCTATATTTAACTAGTAGACATTGTTGACTAACAGTTAACATCCAAATCACAAGTAAATACAGGCTTACATTTAAAGGCCCAACCAATTATAATGATAGAAGAGTACGTATTTTTATGGACTAATTTAATGTTTATCGTAATTAAAAAGAAAATGGGGCAGTAATATTTAAAACGTAGGTATTTAAGTACAGCTTATTTTTGTCTTAACTTCCTACATTCATATTTCGTCGGCCCTTTATATGTATTCCTATATAAATAAGTTACTTTGGGATTATTTCAATTACCTGTTATCCAATAATATATTAGATATTAATTTACAGAATCCTAACTAGAATCAGTAACTTTTTGTCCACCAGTAATAGGTTCATGCTTGGACACAGCAAGTTCTTTCTGTATTTGTATGGTACTTAATTATCAATAGCAAAAGGCAAAAGGTTTCTTAATAATTGTTTATGTGAAGTGAAACTGCAAAAAATCGACTTTGATTTCAATAAATAAGTCGTCTATGTAAACAAAAATTTAACATGTTCCTCAATTTCCCTGGTATTCCTAAATCGGATCAAAAAACAAGAATTTTTAAAATCGGTTTCGAAATGACTGAGACATGGATTAATACGCATAAAAAACATGAGTCGAACATATCCTCCTTTTCACGAGTCGGTTAAAATAGTATATAACTTAAATATAACTTAACTATTATTTTAGTGACATTCATTGATCAAGTTTATAAAAATCAGTTACTTCCCTTTCTTCAGATTATTAACGTTAAATTGCAAGATTACTGTTAATATGAAAAAACTAAACTGTTTTAATAGTATTAAAATAGTGTACAAATAATTTGCGGTTATGCAGATTTTTATTATTTCGTACCTATTAAGTCATACTGATATCACTAACAGAATAGTTAACAATATTAAATAAATAGCTTTAAAAAATCGAAAAAAACATGCTATAAGTTATTTTAGGAGTAAAGCAAATAGCGTTATAAGAAAACTGTATTTAGAAATGTTTTGGTAAACTTCCATCATTTTTAAGCCAGACGTTTCAAGTCTTTGGAAAGTGGCCATATTTTAGCTTTGCTGGGATAACCATTCACGGTAGAGGATTAATTTGACACAGTGTAAATAAATCAGCATATTAGGTAGGATCAGCTACGTAGTATCAGTATCCTCATGGTAATACTTGGACCATATTACAAAATAAGGACGTCATCGATTCATCTACGATGACAATAGAATGCATTTAATAAGACTTTAAGACTAATTAAGAATAAGAATAAAATAATACTCTAATAGATGTGGAAGTGTCCTGTGTATTGAATGTTTTATTAATAATTATTCCTGTGTTTTTATACCAATTTAGTATAGTTCTTTCGTCACTTAGGCAAAGATAACTATTTTTTGGATTGTTTGTAGGTTCGTTTTATTCACGAAACCCTGAACATGTTATGGTATTTAAAATCTGAATATACAAAATTGTAGCCAATGTATAACAAAAAGTTTAAAATCAAGAAAATAGCAGATATAATTGCATAAACATTATGAAACCTTGAAAAGGAGAAGTTGCCGTAATATATTAAATTATTTAACATCTAAATTCTTCTTGATTAAGTAATATTTTCTCCTTTCTTCGAATATTTGGAAATGTGTCACTATTCATCCATTGTGATCATGATCAACTTAAAAATAGCTTTGGCATTGGTGGAAAAAGCTCCGGTGATGGACATAAGTACAAGTCGGTAATTGACAAACGTTCATCCGTACTTTCAAATATCACTGCTATAACCAAAGTTGCTGAAAGTCAGATTATATGTGTTGTAAGCCACATGCTAACAAAATAATGGCGTGTTTATAGGTTATAATAAAAAAATATTAAAAACTTAGTATCTGAGACAAGACATGTGAGTTTTACGGAGCAGGGTTGCATTAGAAATGTATGTAAGATATTAAGACCCTACACTTAGTCAGCCAGAAGAGCCACACGTCGCACTCCTCCGTTACTATGAAATAAGTGCGCTCTAAAGTAAGCGTCGTAAGCGACGAATCACTATTTTTGACACAATAAAAATAATTTGAAAAAATATAGAAACTGGAACGATTATCTTTTAGGTATAGTACTTATCTATGTTTATGTTAAATCTGGTGGCGATATTTTCATAAATGAAGTAGACAGTTGGGTTTGGCTTTCAAAAAAGGGTTAACTTTTTGATTTTTTCTATCGAGTAAAGTGAAATGAATCGTGTTTTGGAACCAATAGTCTTATAAAGCATATTATTGTTAATCTTGTGTATTTTTGTCACAAAGATCCATGATTATTTTGTATGAGAAAAAGGGTTCAAAGGGAAAAAATCTAACGAGATTGACGTATTTTACCCTTTTAGCATACATGAACCCTTAACACGAGAAGTGGCGCAACTTCGTAAAACACACTTGGCTTGGTGAAGACCCCTTAAATTTATAAAAATATAAAGCTATTGAAATTGGTTTGTAAAAAAATATCCTTACGTCATTATGAGCAGCATTCAGAAGATCCTTTTTAAGCAAAGAAAAATAAATTATGTCTTTGTACATTGGACCTTTATAAATATCAACATCAACTAGACTAAATAATTTATTCGTTACACACAGAAATATTCTCTAATAAATTAGTATCAGTTACGTTTGCTTGTTTCGTTAAACTATTTTTATATAAAAAGAGATCTATCAAATTGTCGGTCAAGTTTTCTAAAAACCTTCTTTTATGCAATTTCATACACAATAATAACGCCAAGAATCGATATCTCTGAAACTGAATCTAACTTTTCACATTTAGATCTTAACTATTTGAGTACCTGGTCTTGAGAAAAAAAATAGAAAAAAAAATGTTAAGCTTCTCTCTTTGCAGTGTGTCAAGGAGTTCCCGAAATGATTTACTTTACTATCGCGTTTACGTTTAACGACCTTGATGTATGGAGTTATTGACAACGCCTCTAGCGGACAGTCGAAACAACTAAATTATTCCATACATTTGGACCGTCCAAAAGCAAACGTGGCAGTAAAGTAAATTCGTGCGAAACTCACACCCAGCACGCAGGTACTAGTAGTAAACACAGGATCATATACATTATTTTAATTTTGATTGATGAAATTAATTATTAAACAAGGTAATATCTAATAGACATGTCTACCGACTGACCCGTAATAAGCAAACACTGAAACCAAAGACAATCGTGGACTTTTTTAATTTCTGTGTATGACGACTTGACAGTTGACAATTTATTAGCATTGTCATGCAACGAAATGGCAGTACAGTGCTCATGCCATGCGATAGGTGGTTAACTAAAAATAAAACAAAAATAAATAAAAAAACGTAATTTATTTCTATCACATAAAACTGTCAGCCGGTGCGTACAATTAAACCATAACCTTTGGAAAAGTTTCCCTCATTAAGTACTATGTTTTAAGTAAGAGATTCCACAATAGGACTCACATTCTGACACAATAGTTACTACATCTCATTTAGCTTTCAGAATACATGTTTCAATATACAACATTTGAACTAAGCTACAGGAAAAGAACAAAGAAATTACAGTAACATCATAAATTTGCAATTATTAATATTCACAGAATGTCATTTCATTTAGTTAACCTTATATAAAGTTTGTAGTAGTAATTTATTTTTAAATACAGATATGCATTTTTATTTCTTTGAAAAAATTTAAACATTAATTTTGAATAGCAGCCATTTATGACAAAAATGCATCCCATTAAGATCCTTTTAAACTATATTTCAAGCTTAAGTTCATCTCACGACTTTCATTTACTTAGAAATCCATTATAAAATATTTTGACATGAGATTATTCTTTTGAATTATTGAATTCTATACTTACTCGAGGGCTCTCACTATATTTAAATCTCAATTCAAAATCACAAGAAATAATACTTCAAATACACAAAACAGTGCAATAAATAAATTTCAATTTTTTCCTTAATTTTCCCCTGGCATTACAGGCGTACCTGTAAGACAATGTGTTTGCATACATTTTTAGGGGTAACAAATAATACCGACACCTTGATTAGTTTTTCGCCCTGTACCCAGGTTAGTTATGAACAAAATAATAAAAAAATGTGCTTAACCAACTGCAAACAAATATTGTTGTTTTCTTAGTACTCGCGCATAGCTGAGACACTTTTTTCTATACCTAATTAATGGTATTTAATATTTCTTTTATTATTCACAAAAAAATTGTTTTGCAATGACGATACTACATAAAATAAATTAACATAAAATGAGGGATTTGACAATTATTTATCTAACGTCAGTTCCAAGAGCAACTAACATTAACAAGATTCAGAATAGTTTGCAACGAAGTTCTTTTTGTTAATTGTAAATATAATAATATTATTTTACGATATTAGAAATACTGCTGAGTGTTAGTTAAATAAATTGGATAACATTTTTTTTTTATATTTTACTCGTTTATTTATCAGCAAAAAAAAACGGATTTGCATTTGCCTTTAACAATTGCATTATTTGTTAACTTTATATTTATTTAAGTTTTCTTTACCATACTACATTTAATACAGCTTTGAATGTATCATTATCATCACGTTTCAACATTCATGACATCATTTTATTACTAAGACTTGTGAAAAAATCAGTATAGAAATCATGTCTCTAATATGCGCCAGACTTTCAACCAATGATATACTTACCTACATTAAATATTTTATTTACTGGGAGGAATCACATGATTATTCTAGTCAAATGCCTCAATGTTTATTAAAAGTAATAATTGATAATTATTGATAATGATAAAGTAAGGCACAATTTTACTTTTATCAAAAAAGTATAGAAACGCATATATAAATGCATTTTTTATGTTTGTGTATAAACAGTTCTGAGGCCTTCATATTTTCCTACTTTGGCATTATTAGTTTATTAAAAGATAATTCACGTCCAACTAAAGCGTAATAAATAGACATTATAAAAGAGCACAGCGTACATTTAAATATAATGAAAATAAATAATTGAACTGTGAAACAAAGCATTGTGCATAAATAATAGCGTATTTTAACTTCTTACTGAGAACAAATGTATTCGATATTCTCTAAATACTGATTAAGTACTTAAGTATAAGTACAACATTGAAGTGCTCTACAGATAGGGGTGTGCTAGCAGTTATATCGATCTAAATATTTAAATACTAAATTCGAAAAAAATAGGAATGACAAACGTCAACATAAAACTAAATATAATAAATTGAACATGCATTGGATAACATATTCTACTAAATGGTGCCCCATCAACCAAAAAAGGGTTAGAACCGAACCCTCTAAGATCTTACAATTAATGAATTCCTGTATTAACACATAAAATCATTTCAAAAACATAATATGAATTTCATCAATTGCAAGTCTCTTACATAAATGCTATATTAGGTTTGATAAAACGACACCAAAATCCAAAACGTGCTACGACATTGAAAATATTCAAAGTCGCACTCTACATTAGCGGCTAGATTCGATTTATCGAGTCCAGGCGCTATGTCACAATATTAGAAGTCTATCAGTTAGTAATCGATACGAGATTGGACAACGCACATCACTACTCCAATCTAAGCTTGGAATACTTTAACTAATCCAATGTCATTTCTTATTTATATGTAAAAGCATTATCGTCAGCGCGATTAATAACCTATTACCGTAGTACTTTTTCAGTTCATATGTTGAAAATATTGTTCTTAATTATACTTGAGAAATAATTTTTACCAATTCATTAATGTCGAGAATTATAATTTGTAAATGGTGTGTTAAATTTGAATATTAAATATTTTATGTTAAAAATTATAAATTTATGTTTTGTTTGTTCAACATTTGAGTAAGACTTGAATTCAATCTAATTTACGTAGATAGCGTGTTAAGCGAAATTGTTTAAGACAGCAACAGTGAAGGAACAGCGAAATTTACTATATTTTATATTATGTTATTAAAATATATAAGTAATGAGTTAGTCAACTTAGGCCCATTTTTACCAATAAAGTTTTAATAAAGCATTTAACACGTAAAGTACTCTCAAAATCACTTACGAAACCTAGGTTAAATTACAATTACAATTATTTTAATTTATGTTTTGCCTAAAAAAATAAATAGGTTAAATTATTTTTTTGCTAAAAAAAGGTCTATAATCACAAATAATATTAATAACACAATAATTATATTATAAGAATATATCATTATTATGTTATTTACAGATTTGGTGAAATTGAGCCACTACATTAGTTAAGTATTGCCACATTTGAAAGGAGCAAATTGGATCACTACATATTACCTCGACCGTTTTACTAACAAAAAATAATATTTATAAACAAAAGGAAAGCTTAAAGTAAGTAAGTATTTTACTAGAGCAAACTAGGAAAAACGTTTTATTTTTATTCCATATAAACACAACGGGCCGACCGAAGTGCGTCCGGACAGCAAGTATTTATTATAAAAAACTCACGTTGCGGTTTGTGGTCACACTCGAGTCGACCAATTGTTCGAGCGATCCGACCTATTTTTATGAATAACTATCAAAATATGACAATAGATCGTATAGTAAAACCGTTAAATAATTTATATGGCAGAACGAGATTGCAGGGTTAAGTAGTAATAAAAATATTTGAATAGCGAATGTAGTTAATAAAACGGTAAAGGAGATGAGCGCAGTCCAGTCTCGCACTAGGCCCTTGGGCCCGGGTTACACTGAGTATATATCTTGCCGTGTCTTACTCGGGTGAGCGAGGTCTCGGCCACGCCGGCGCCGGCCCCGCGCCGCTTCAGGTTGGCCAGCTTCTGCTTGTTCGCCGGAGACCCTGCAAACACAGACGCGTCACACCAGCACTACTGCCCTATTCAGTACTCACCCATTTCATTTAATTAGTAGACCCTTATCAGTCAAACTAGATTTATTTATTTACATATAAATTAGAAAAAGATTACAAAAGTTGAAATATTTTACAATATTTTCTCTAGATAACGTTATTTTTTAATTTTCCTCAGTGACATTGATATACCTTATTTTCCTAGTCAATCATTAATGTTTACCTACTCTGTTACATATGTAAGAAAATGGGTTTTCGGCTACTAAATTAAAATTAAAAAAATAATTCCAATAAAACAATTTTATACTTAACATTGTGTTGGCAAAATTTAAATCGAGTCATATCATACTCTTATACTCTCATAGTCATACTCTACGAAAGTAAAAGGAATATAATGAAGAAAAAAATTAAGCTTATTTTTTGCAACACATAGCAAGGTTAATTTCTTTCTTTATCACTGGTTAATGTATCTAAACAATTTTAAAAAAAGGAGAACTTTTTTAATTCATCCCGACTCGTTTCTAATGTCTCACTCCTAATATTTGTTTTATTTGATTCCATATATTTAGGTACTTTAAATACGCAGCAGTTTTTTACATCAATGATATGATATTTCACTTTATAGTTAATACCAAAAACTTTTATTTATAATTATATATTTTTGAACCACACACACTCTATTTAACAAAACCAAAACAAACCAAGCTTGCAAAAAAAATTAAAACACGCAATCAAATTAAAAAGATCCCGAAGATAAATCAAAACAAAAAAAAATTAAAACTGCAAGGAAAAATATGCGTGATTTATTAATTAGCATATGTTAGTTATATGGTTAAAAAAGTGCATTAGTAATTAAAAACGCCTGCACATTAATGTAAGCATACTAAAAGCTTACCTTCATATTCCCAAACCAGCTTGACACAAACTTTTCATACATTAATAATAATAAGTAATTGTCATTATTTCTTTGTGGTTTGATAACAAACATACATTGTCGCAGATAGTTTACAAGTGAACTTATTGTATCGCATAACAAACAAGTTTAATAATTTGAATAAAATAAGTATCTATTTTAAAATTTAAATTTGTTCATGTAATTAACAATACATTTTCTACACAGCAAACAAAGTTGGAATATGCAATCATTTTTAAGTAAATCGTCTAAAATTTTTTTTTTTTTAAATATTGTCATTAAATTTTCATCTTTCAAATTTTATCTGAAACTTAATGTAAAATGATAATGATGCATCGGAAGAATCTCAAAAGTCACCTTCATATTTTAAGGGCTATTGTGCAATTACATCCTTACCAAGTCACACATAACAGCATTATAGTAACAAGTTAAATTATACCTACTAAAGTAATCATACTTACTAATGTTTACAAAATGTAGTTTACAAAATAACCCTGGTTTTGAATAAATATCTGTGTCAAGCTCTTGTTAAATTTAAATATTGTGTATTGCACACAAACATGCAATTAAATGAAACATATCAAACATAAGAACAATACAATAATAAAATGCGTCTCGTCCATAAAGGTCCAATATACGAAGCAAAGGAAAAATAATGCGTGTGGATGTACTTAGTCTATTTGAAAAATATAATATCACCTCTTGAATTGTTTTTGATAAATAAAGAGAAGTTACTTGAAAATATGATGTTGGTATATCAATAAATAGAAAGAAAAGGACAGGAAAAACAAGAAAAAACTACGACAGAGCGGTTACTATGTTTTGTGAAATATATAACTATATCATGTAGCATACATAATTATAACAAACAGGGATATAATATAAAAATGAAAAGCTTTATAAAAAGCTTTTTTGATTTATAAAAAAATAATTTAAACGTTATAATCCTATTAAGACTAAACTCAGCTGTTTTTATTTTGCTGAAATCAATTTTACCTACATTGTTCATTGGATTTAATTGAATTTATAAAACTATATGACGTAACAAATAAAAAAAAACGTACATGAAATATGACATTAAAATAATCGCTGTATTTAAAACTGACTTATTTAACACAGCTTTCCTGAGAGGTTAATCTTTAGCGTTCGCTCATTACATTAAATCAGAGAAAATTTTATTTTGTTTGATTTATCCTGGGTGGTTACCATAAGCCCTTAAAACAGGAATGTTTTAATACTATAGCGACTTTTCGTACCATGACATCCATAAACAACCTTGTTGCCGAATACTTTTACAATACAGCTGCTTAGCAGTTTTGTGACCTACTAAATCAAAGATATAATTTAAAAATCGACGTATGATGCAATCGATTTTGACAGCCAGCAGTTACAATTGACCATCATAGAAAATTTAATTACCAATTACTGTGTGGTGGTCCCGTACCTGACACTGGCTAAATAAATCGTGAAAAACGATTGAAAGCCATATTTATAATAGAAGAAAAAGTTAACAATTTCTAGCGAATTAGATATTGTTTGATATAATACCATTTCAAAAAATAGAATAATAAACGAAGACGAAATAAAAAATTCTTAGAAGTGCAAAACTTTTTGCGAGAAATTTGATATACAAAGAGTAGAGCGCCAATACCATGGACCTTCAAGCATATGGACATGAAATACCTACGAAAAAACCCTGCCGTTGGCTACTAAATATGGCTGCCATTTTGGCATTATAAGGCTGTCCAGAAAAAGTAAAGTATCGATATCGATACATGATCTATTAGTGACGATTGATAGTTAAGTTTAGGTAAATAGATAAGAATTATTATATATCTACCGAATGAAATTGCAACTATCAACTTACTTACTTAGTTAGTGCTACTCAGTTGGTTTATACCTAAATAGGGAAATGTAATTAAACAAAAGAAAGAATATTTATTTACTTTTCATGAGCATATTTTTTACATTGTAACGTGCAAATATGTTTATGTTATGTTATATAAAGAATATAACGTGCAAATATGTTTATGTTATGTTATATAAAGAATATAACGTGCAAATACGTAAATTACTCTTTATGTTTATTACAAAATTCATTATCATTACAAAAAGATTTGATCAGATTACATTCAAACCACTTTCTTTACTTTAAAGTGAGCACTTGAAAGAATTCTTGTTACGCTAGACTGGGATTGATATTTTCAGTAGGTAGCAATGGTATATATTCTTATCTTGTCCAAATATTCTTTTCTGGGTACGTAAAATAAAATATCGAAACCTGTAAGAATATATCACTATAAAATTTAACACTTTAAATCGACGCCAAAAAGAGCATAGACAAAAATGTCGTTATCTCTTTAGGCGTACATAATATCAACATTTGTTAAAAAGAGACAAAGAGATGTTGTTAAGTTATACTATGTCGAATTTAACGGTATTTATACAACTAAATTTGCTATAGAACATTGTTTCAGTTATTTATTATATTTCTATTTCCACACAATACACCCAATATTGATGCAAACTGTCAATTGGCGTTTTGGGGCCACCGAAGGAAAAGGTCGTAGTTTTTCGTAATTATTTAATTTCGTATTTATATTGAGTGGAATTAGTTAATTGTAATAGTTGCATTTTGTACAATTTTGTTCATGAAATGAAATATTCATGAAGAAATCAATGTATCATATATTTCCACGTTCCCGCCAAATCTTAGTAAATGGGCTTGATTAATGAGGCTACCGCTTTACTCAAGTACCTGACCTGGCTTTCTTTGACGACATATAACTAATTTTGAATAATTTTAACCTGATTTTGTTCAGATAACTTGAAGCAAATCTCAATGTGACTAATTGGCAAGTGCTAACGCTAGTACCAAAGACTAAAAACAAACTGTCACTTGTTTCTGTCATTTTGTCAGCAAGTAATAAATTTGTTTTGTACAACGATTTGCTCCTAAAAGTGAGTTACGAGCGGTTACAAAACATCTCAGCTTGAAAAAGTGTTCACGAAAGATATTTTTCGGATATTCAGCAGACAATCAGTGTAGATGCCGTACCTTATTCTATGGTTGCGTACTGGGTATCTGAATTTCGATTTCGATCCTGAAGCCAAAAGACAAATATGTTGGAAACGACCATCCTCGTCATCCCTTAAGAAATTTCAAGTTGCTCCTACCGCTGACAAAATTAAGACCTCAGTGTTATGGGATGGACATGGGGTGAAGGAATCCTATTTATTGATAACATGCCATAAGGCCAAACAATGACTGGATAATATTAAGCAATTTCGAATCATATGTTGCGCTCAACGCAATCTGGCATACTGGCTTTATTCCCTTGACCTTGAAATTCTTGGAACTAAATTCCAAGATAATGACGTGGCTGCCATAGAGTTTTTCGTGAATCACGAACATTTGTCTGCATGGAAAAATAAATAAATACACTTGCATTGGATTTTTTTATGGCCCTCGCAAAATGAAATTGTTATTGTGATTTAATTTTCGTACATAAAAGAAGAAATTAACTATCATTCATACAATGATTCCTGAAAATTGACATTAACAAGTTGGTACGGGCCAGTATACTATAACATATTATCATACCAGTATATTGTACACATGGAGTGTGTCTTTGACTAAATATATTGCTTAAATTTTTTGACGTGATTTTGAACATACGGGTATTATAGGCAGGCAAAAATAAAAACAATTTTTACAACCAAAAGTAGCTTTATTAAGTAGTCTACGCGGTTCTTCACAATTCACAAAATCTTTTCTTACGATTTAATTTTTTTAATAATTTTTCGGTTTACACCAAATATGTAATCATGAGAGAACAGTTCCAAAAATTGTAACCTGTACCAAAACATCACAAAATTGACGTATTATTTTTCGATAGTGATAAAAATTTAGAATTGTATTTTGGATTTTTGTATCTTTGTTTATAAAGATTTTATTTTGTTTTTTTTTTTGCTAGATGTTTTTAATTTATTTTTATTTATGTCGATTTCTTTGTTTTTGATCTGTTTTGTTTTTTATTTTCTTGCCACAAGTTACGTTAAATTGGTGTATAAAAGACCACAATTGAGCCAATCCATCAGGAGAGACCAGAAATGTGGTGCGTAAAAGGAATTACACCATTTGAACAGCGGTATGCGAAATTAAGAAAATAAAATCTGTATCAACAGACTTGCGGTTGACTGTATGTCATCAGGTACAGGTTATATGCGGAAAATAAAGGAAGGCGACTGATCTGTCTTCTTCTAAATTCTTTCTTCACGATTTTATTGCACAACACACGCGGCGAATGTTTAATTTAAATTTTATAGTTAAAAGGTCGCGACTAGCGGGCGCACGCGGCGTATATTTTTAAAGCGACTGAATTAAACATGGCGGCTTCTTACTTGCGTGATTGCTTCTTCATTTTTCCCAGGCGTTCAAAGTGATGGTTCGCAATCGCACGTAAGGAATTAGGAAGGATGATTTTAACAGGGAAAAAAGAGCAAATAGCAGTAACATTAAATATACATGAATAAAAGTACTAGATCTCGAACAAACTATGCCTCAAACTCTAGTACTTTTATACCAAGATGTCCTGTTGTACAATTTTGTTCAATTTTTTTTTATTCGTTCCATGCGGTAATAAAACAAGACTGATTTTGAAGCTCATGGTACGAACTATAGTTACAAAGGAAGTGAAATGTTTCTTTGACAAGACTACTTCGTCAAAGCTTATGGTAGACCCTCTGATGAAATGAAATAGTAATTAATGTAGGTGCTGCAGTGTGCAAATACTTCGAGCGAAATTCTCAAAGTTCAAATGTTCGAAATCATTGTACCCATTTCTACGTTTAAGTCCTAGGTTAAAATGACGAATAGTCTTATAATATGGCAATAACGATGTCTCAATTTTACGATCTATAAACATTAAATTTTTTTACATATAAAAATGTATTTAACATTTACAAAGACTTACCAATATAGCTAAGCATCACAGGTAGGAATATGAGACCGTGCGCTGCCCCAAACAGCACAATACCAAGATACATCCGGAAGTAAAACACCTGAAAATATTTTAATATAAAGTAATTAAGGTTCCGTTCCCTGCATTTTCGATAAATCGATTTAAGAAGTCATTTAGTACAGTTTAGTATTAATTAAAAAAATAAAGTCGTAATATGTGGTGTACCTCAAGGATGTGTGTAGGTCCCTCTACTTTTGTTTAGATGCTAACGACTTTTATAAAGCAAAAAAATAAAATACATTTTTTACTAATATCATTTGATAGTGTACATATTTAAAGTTTTTGCGTGTTTGGAATTTAGAATAAAGATACCTAATAAAGTTATTTAAATTGTATTAAATACACAAAAACTCATTGTTAGAGCATAAATTAACGTTTCTTTTTTAAGGTTCCTCAAAACTTTTCTGTAAAAATGTAGAAATGTTTCAGTGAGTAAATTGTGAAATGGAATTTTTAAGCATCTTGTGTTTTATTCAGATTTGCCACAAGCTCGATAAGAAGACCCGCTAAGACCGCTATTTAGTTGGAGCCAAAAATTGAAAGACAAATATGCTAATCGAGCAAGCGAGTGCAGCTTAAGTACCTGGAAGATCTGACTCTTGGCGAAGGCGAGCACGATGATCCCGCCGAACTTGGTGAGCGTGATCCCGGAGAGCACGGAGCTGCCCATGCGGGTGAGCGCGGCAGCGGCGCGGCCCACGCGGGTGTCGCCCTCCGCCACGCTGAAGCTGTGCACCAGGTGCGAGCAGAACTCCACCGCGATGCCCACCGCCATCACCTGGCACCGACCAACAGATGTCACGCTCATATCACTTTTCAGATTCAGACAATCGCTTCCTTTTCTGCTACTACGTCTACACACACAAAGCAATGGGACCACCACCTTTCAACAACAAAACTAATTTTAAAATCGCTTAGAAATGACAGATTAATCGATCAACCTACATACAAAAATAAAAAAATAAAAATAGGAATCGAAGACGTAAGCTCCACCTTTTTTCCAAGTTAGTTAACAAATAAAATTCTACAAACGAGATCCTAAGTGTATTCAGAATAAAGACGTTTAAAGATTTACACGAAAATTAACCTTCTTTGGATTATTTCAGGTTCGTTAATTTGGTATAAACAATATAAAAATAAACGAACTTAAAAAAATATAAAAAATTCATATAATAATATTATATGAATATTTAATATTAATATATTAGGCCTAACATCTTGACCTCAGGTTGGCAACGCACCATTAACACCTTTAGTGTCTCTAGGCGGCGAGAATTTCTTACCATCAGGAAATCCGCCTGCTTGTTTGCCTTCCTATAACCAGAGATTAGTAAATATAATAGATTGACAATGTCATACATTAAAATCGTTCC
>NJDD01027240.1:1470-12428 GCA_002245505.1 Calephelis nemesis
TTTTAGGTAAGATCCAACGCCTTACCTATTCCTGCCACTATAATGGCAATGTTCCTGAGGCGGATAGATTACCTAGGGCTTGACGATTGATGATATACCGTTTAGAGAGATTTTGATCGTCGTGCACAGTTCCGGTCTGGATAATAAAGTAGCTGGTAGATTTCGCCTCTGTGGTCTAAGGGTCAGCTGTTGGTTTTGACTGCATGGGATCCCGGTTTCAAATCCCGGGTCAGGTAACCAAAGAAAAACTGGATTTTTCCAATATTCTAATTAAAAAAAAACGTTGCTCGGGATTGGATATGTGCCCGGTTGGCGATAGGCTTGCCACATTTGTATGAAAAGGGAGTGAATGTGGAGGAAACCAGACAGGTCTGCCAGGATCGTGAAGTTTGGCACTGGTCCGCAGGTTAGGTTATCCTATAACACAATAAGTTATTGGCCTACCACCTGGACGACAGCGATGCACCTACAACGTATATATTATTATCTTCTGGCTATGGTTACCTCTTACCATCAGGAAAGCTATGCGCTTAATCGATAACCTTACTTAGAACAAGAACAAAGTAATAATTAACCAAACAAAGAAATGATACAAAAACAACCTACAATTAACATAATAGTCTAGAAACTTTAGGAGCTCTCTAGCGAAGTGCAAAGTTAAGATGAATTTCTTTCACGTTTGTAAGTTTGTTAATTTGTTTACAGGAAAGATTTCTTTACCTGAACCGGAACATGTTTTCACTTAAAAGTTAAAGCTAACTTTAATAAGTTAGACTAATTAACAAGACTCTATACAACGGTTAGTTTGAAATAAACACAGGCAAAGCGTAAACGTAATCAGAGTATCTTAAAATGACAGAAGATCTTGTAAGTTTTTTAAAGTCAACCAAAAAGTGCTGATTTAAATACCACTGCTCAGGAGATACCCATAGACGATTTTGAAAGGAGGAACAAAACTATAATCGATAGCGCCGAAACTAAAATATAATTTATATTTAAAAATACTAGACAAAAAATTTGAAATACCCTTAAAAATTATGTTCCGTGTATATAAAAGTATCGTCAACTAGTACCCATTGCGATTACCATTATTTTTTTAATAAATTATGTACCGTACTAACGTCTTTAATAACTAAATTTTAATTACTATAATAAGGTGTCATAACAAGCATCGAAAAAATGAACGGCAGAAAGGTTATTGGTTTTTCACCCGTTTTAAATTTACTTTATTCTAGATCCCTGCTCTTATGGTTGTAGATTTAATAAAAGAGTGTCAATTCTTTAAGGATATAAATGAAAGAGAAAACACAAAATATAGTCTTATAAATATGAAACCTACTTTTTCTTAACCACCGAGTTTGAACTCGTTTAGAATTTACTTTACTATAAATCCCTCCTGTTCGAGTTGTAATTTAAAGAAACTAGGATGAATTCTTGAAGCATCCAAATGTCAGAGTAAACACAAAATACAGTCGAATAAATGTAAAACTTACTTATAATTTACTGCCTGATTTGACGCGTTTTCAATTTACTTTTCCTTAAATCCCTTCTATTTATGTTATGAATTGACTTTACTCTAAATGCCCTGCTCTTTACGTTATAGTTTGATTTTTCCAGCATGAAAAAAGAAACACGAAACATAGTTGAATAAATGTGAAACTTACTTATAATTTACTTCCTGATTTAACGCGTTTTTATTTTAATTTTTCTTAAATCCCTGCTGTTTATGCTTTGAATTTACTTTACTCTAAAAGTCCTGATGTTTAGGTTATAGTTTGATTTTTTTAAGCATGAAAGAGGAAACACAAAATGTAATTGAATAAATTTGAAACTTTCTTATACATTACTACTTTTGACCTGTTTCAAATATACTTTATTCTATATCCATGCACCTTAAGTTGTTGTTTAAGGAAACGAGCATGAATTCTTTAAGGATACAAATGAAAGAGTAAACATAAAACATAGTTGAAATGTGAATTATATGACACTTATAAAATAGTCACGTAGCTTCGGAGCTTTCTAGTAATCTCGTGCAAAGGTAAAATACATTAGTTTCACGTAGTTAGTTCTGCTGTTTCATTTACAGTGAAGTTTTCTTCAGATATTAGTATGTTTTTACTATATTAAATACTAACTGTTGTTGTAAATTTGTCAGTGTAGAAAAGTATCACACAAATTTTAGTCTTCTCACCGGAAAAGTTTTATACCCCACCCCCCTTATATTTACATAAAAAATATTTTTTTTTAAAAAAGCTCCGGATTCTAGAAGTTAAATTTTCACCTTTTAGGGGCTATTTCTTCTTAAAAGCAGCTTATGTTTGAGTTTGGGTCTTTAATGATATGTGTATTGATTTTTTATTACAATTAGTTAAGCGGCTTAGCCGTAAAAGTCAGACAGTTAATATAATAATCAACAGCGGAAATATGTTTAACTAAAAGTGGTAATCATCTTCACGCCCATATCCCCGAAAAAGTAGGCAGAGGCACGACCAGGACACCCACGACTAGCCGAAGACACTAAGTCCCACAATGTGATAGGTAGCAAGCGTATCTCCAACCGGGCACATATTAAATCGTGGGCAACGTTATTTTTATAAGAAAATTTAAAATATTCATTTTCTATTCTTTTTGTTGTTCGACCCGGGGATCGAACCTGGGACCTTAAGAAGACAAGTCCGATGATGGTAAATTATGTGCACTTCCTTCGAAAACACAGTATATTATGTGACTTACTAGCACTTACATCAAGGTGGCATATGTTAATGGGAAACAAAATAAATTTACAATTTGTTGTTGCCATAATACGAGTGCTAGTTACTATCATGTTCCAGTTGGAGATTTAGACAATTGGCATGAAGTTATAACCTAAGCCCCTTGTTTGCAACGCACCATTACGATCATTGAAGGTTGCAGGCGATGATTTTTCTCACGAACTTAGCGAACAAGAGCTCGGCTACTTTAAAGGTAAGTTACAACCGTGGCCTATTTGTTTTATCATAATGGAAGGCAAACAAGCAGATGGATTTCCTGATAGTAAGGAATTCACGCCGCTTAAAGACAAAAATGGTGGTAATGGTGCGCTGCCAACCTGAGGACTCGAGCAAAAACAAGTTTACCGGCTATCTTACCCACCAAGCTGGAACACGTTAACGGCAAAAAGAAGCTTTTTTTTGCACATAAATGTGAAATGTAGTCAAAAAATTAAAAACAAAAAAATATCTACTAATTTTAAAATACGGACGAAACGACATGCATTTATTTGTAAGGTACAATACAATAATTATATTACAGTACTATACTGTATAATACAATTCAATACAGTAATATACAATACAACACAGTGCTACACAATGATATAACTTTTCATTTTGCACCAAAGAAATTACAAATACTTAAAAAACTATCTAAAACACAAAGGCGATCTTACTGCCAACTCAGTGATCTCGTTCAGGCAACCTGCAAGCTTACTCTTGAATTTCAATTTCATGCGAATTGAAAATTGGAATCGGATGTGTTATTTTAGGTACTCCTCATTAGTAATTAAAAAGAAATAATGAATTTGATAGTAATTTATAAGAATAGAAGCGGGATATAATCCAAACTTAAAAATTTAAATTCAAAAATCTGTCTGTCTCACCGACTCTTGCTCTTTCACGGCTAAACCGATGATCAAGGTTTGATAAAATTTGATATGATGATCCCCGATTCCGATCCGTTAGTAGTTTATTGAAATGTCGACGCTCACGAGTACCACTTGTATGATTCATGTGAATAAAGTTTTTTCTGATTCTGATTTAAAGTTTTAACCCAAAGGACTAAAATAGGGGATAAAAATTTGTATGAAAAACACAACTATTCTACGTTGACGAAGTCGCGGGCAAAAAGCTAGCTTTCAATAAGTTTATGAAAGGTAAGCTTAAAGCAAGTCACGTCTGAATATCTTACCAATAACTTATTTTTATTGATTCCCCAAAGATATACATACTCGTAACTTACTGAAGTCGTGAATAGAATATTACGGGCCAGGTAAATATCCATTTACTGGGGTTTGATTATGTATCTCAGTGGCCAACTTAAAATGGAAAATTTTACATCAAATAGCTGTCAAATGACGTGTTTTTATGACATTGGAAGGCAAATAAGCAGACGGATTTCCTGATGGTAAGAAATTCACGTCGCCTAGAGGCATCAAAGGTGGTAATAGTGCGTTGACAACATGAGGTCGGGATGTTAGGCCTCTAGCAAAAGTAAGTTTACCGGCTACCTTACCATCCAAACGTGAACACGTCATGACGCTATGGCGGCAAGAATAGATAAGGCGGTGGTACCAATTCGGGTGAGTCGCTGCGAAACTCTACCACCTAGTCAGATAGTGACGGTAAGCCTATGCTCGCCTTTTATGAGTTGCCTGGCAGGAAGGCAGATAGTCTATTCTGACCAACACCACATTTGCTATCTCCAGTGACCAACAGAAATACAATAGAGATAGCAAACAAAAATGACGTCGTTTGACAGACATTTGATGTACACTTTTCCATTTTGAGTTAGCCACTGAGATACATAATCAGCCCCCTGGTCTGGTATTTACCGTCATTAGTAATAAGTAATTTATATCACAAACAAACGCATGAGGTTTTTGGGAAGGAACGTATAGAAATATCCTTATTGATATTTTTAAGATAATTTGCAAAGCTTATGATAATAAACGTCTTTTTGTAGGACTCTCTTTTGTATAAAATTGGACGGCTACTGTTTTATTCATAAACATAGACTTAAGTACTCTAGGTCTAAGTTGACAATATAGTCGTTTTAACAATGCAATGTAGATTATAAAGGCGATTTTTTGGCGTAGGTTAGGCTTTATCTGTACTTGTAATAAAACTGTAGAAGAGAGAATTATGCACATTGAAGTTATTTAAAATACAATAGTCGCTGGCGCCTAAAATCGCTTGCCTAAACGATAATTCCCGCATGTCACCTCCTTGTTTGTCCCCGCCGGTGACATATGGGAATTTGTTTAAAAAAAAATCTCATGTGTCACTGGGGGGATAAACCGGTGACAATCGGGAATCAATTCATCGACTCATCATTCATTCATAAAATAATAATGTAACATTTGTAAAATATCTGTCTGTATGGATTAATTTGGATGGTAGTTACTTCATATTCCGAAGAAAGGTATAGGGTATTTTTTATTCGGTTTACTAAATGGATTCTAGTGGTAGAGGGTGTAAACGTCAAATGTTCTTTAATCACTAAAGCGTAGCCAGATTTTATGTATTACTTTTTTTGGAGTTTGCTTTCCAGATTATTACAACATCGGACTGTAAGTCTAGCCACCCAACAGAGAATTTATTATAATTTAACTAAATGTAGTATCTTAAGAAGTGTCTTCACGCCCATATCTGCTAAGGTCTAGGCAGAGGCACAACCAGGGCACTCACGACTAGCCGAAGACACTAAGTCCCACGATGTGATTAGGTGGCAGGCCTATCGCCAACAATCACATATCTCATCCCGAACAAAGTTATTTTTGTTAGAAAATTGTGAATATATATTTTCCCAATTTTTTTGTTGCTCGAGCCGGGGATCGAACCCAATTAAAAAAGTCCAACGCCGGACCACTAGACCACAGAGATACATAAAAAATATTAAACTTAACCAAAATAATAAATTTGTTGATTGCAAATTACAATTCTCATTGAAGGAAACCACTTTTGAATAAGTCCGTAATGTCGTTTAGCTAAACATCGATAGAATCAGCAATTTGTGGTGGCGCTTAATTATAGATAACGACTTTGGCAGGTCAGTGCGAAAGTGGCAGATGGCGCTAGTGGCGGAACGGTAATACACATTTTGTATCGTTAGGCTAATAGCGGTTGTATTAAGTTACATATAAAATCTGTATATCCCACTAATATTATTAATGCGAAAGTTTGAAACAATGTATGGATGTTTGTTACTCTTTTTATGAGTGGAGATGACTTACTTATTGAATCGAAGTCTGTTTTTAAATACTAATACTAGTTTACACTCGCGGCGTCGCCTATTTATCAGGCTATTTTTTGTATAAATTGTATCCTATATTGCATTCTGATATATAAACTACAAGCAGTTGTCCGCGGCGTTGCCAGCATAGTTAATGGTCAAAAACTATCCTATGTGTTAATCCAAGATACCCTACGCGTGTCTCAAATTTCATAAAAATCGGTCAATTGAAAAATTTGTATGTTTGTTACTGCTTTACCTAAAGCAGTAACAAACATACAAATTTTTCAATTTATAATCTTAAGTAGGATAAGCTGCAAATATAGTAAGGTGATAAATTTGTATAAATAAATAAATAAAATAAATATCGCTGGACAAACCACACGAATTGAATCTAACCCCAAAGTAAGCAAATCATATGCTTGTGTTATGGGTGTTAGTCAACGGTTCTAATACATAGAAATACTTAAATAGATACCAGAATAAATTTAAGAAACACCCAGAACCGGAAATGCAGACATCTAAAATATGTTCATCACATAAATGCCTGCCCACGTCGGCAATCGAACCTGAGCCTCGCGTTTGGTCCATGTAGTTAAGCGTGTACGTTAGCCACTCGACCAACGTGGCGGTCAATGGTGTATGAATAATGACCAACGAGGTGTATGAATAAGTTAGCTTAACTAAACAGCGTTAAATAAGCAGACTGTGGAAGCGTTTAGTTATTTTCCCCGTGTTGGTCCGGGCTCCTTTTGCAGAATAGACTCTCTGCCTTCCTGCCAAGCAGCTTGTAAAAGGCGAGTATAGGCTTACCGTCACTAACACCGTGACATCTGACTAGGTGGTAGAGTTTCGCAGCGACTCACCCGGATTGGTACCACCGCCTTACCTATTCCTACCGCCATAACGTCATGACGTTTTCCGATTTTACCGACCGAAACTATTGCTTTTCCTTTTTTTCCTCTAATTTTTCAGGTTTTTCTCCTCATGTGATCCTTCTCCTGGCAATCACTAGCGCATTAAAAAAATGCCAAAATTGGTCCACCCGTGCAGGCATTATATCACGCCTAGTACGCCACACGAAATTGGGATTCATTTACATATATATATATATATTGACAATTAAAAAATACATAATACATACATTTGTCGCCACAACCAAGAGTCTTTTTTTTCGGTGTGACCGCTTCTCTTTAAAAATATTTAAGTTACAATAAATATTAACAAATAAAAGTGGTTGCAAATTATGTATGTTTATACTTAACTACCATTTGACACAATAATTATTATTCTTAAAATTTGACTTTTTTATTATACAAGTATCTGTCCTGGCGAAATTAGTACCACCCGCTCTGTTTGTGTAGGAAAATTTAAAATGTTTTTCTAGTATCTTCGCGGTTTTTACTTTTTTCTTACTTTTTAAACCTTTCCTGAATTTCAATTAAAAATTAAAATCAAAGTAATCCAAATCAGTAGCGCCGTTCTCGAGTTTTAGTGAGACTATTTTAGTGATTTTTGTACATAAGATTATTGAAACAAAAATCGATAAATACAAATTGCTTAAACGTTTATAATAACAGATGACGGGTAGACCGGAACATGACAGTAAGCGACAGCAATAGGTAAGGTGGTGGATCCCTACGATCTACAATATGTCGATCAGAATCAGAATCAGAAAAATCGTTATTCACATGGAGCACACAAGTGGTACTTGTGCGGGTCGACATTTTTATAGACTACCACCGGATTGGAGTCGCAGTTACACACTAAGAAGATCCGGTGAAAAAAACTCCTTTTTCAATAGTAATAGTTACAATAGGAACTAGATTAAAAATTCAAATTACAATCTAATTTTAACGTAAATAAAAAGTAAGAAAATAAGTACAACAAATCACATTACAAATTGCAGTGCGATATTGGAACCCCCATCCCCAAGCTCCAAACCTTATTACATAACTTTGCTTTTATACATTTTTTAAACTAATTTAAAGGTAGATCTCTAATACAAATGGGCAGCTTATTGCAGAAACGCATACATTGACCCAACTAGATACTGCTAGATTATTTTTATTTCTCGTATTTACTTCGTGAACATCACGTTTTCTTGTAAACATACACAATTTTTAAACATATACTAGGTACTAATAAGTGTATCGAGAACTCAAGGTTAAAATATTTATTTCCTTAATATTTCCGGAGGGAATCCCTTATATTAATATTATAAATGGCTCTGATAGCTCTTATACATATATAGTTCTTATATCTGCAAAATTTCCCCAAAGAAGAATCAAATAAGATATTTGACTATGAAAATGGCTAAAATACACTACTTGGGCCGTTTCAACATCTGTTAATTTTCTTATTTTTTAGGGTTCCGTGTCTGTCTGTCTGCCTGTCTCCAAGCTGTATCTCACAAACCGTGACAGCAAGGAAGCAGAAATTTTCACAAATGTTGTATTTCCGTTGGCGCTATAACAACACATACTAAAAATTAAAAAAATTAAATATTAATACGATAAACGTGTTTTTCTTTTGTATTTTATTTGCTCAATACCAAAAACGGTAACAGGTAGATAACACTAAAAACGGTAATACAACTTCAAAAATTTACAGAATATTTTCTTGTAAACCTTTCAAAATAAATAATTAAATAATATCAAAATAAATATTAAAGGGGGGCTCACATACAACAAACGTAATTTTTAATAGATGATAGTCGGAACCCTTCGTGGGCGATTCCAACTCGCACTTGGCCGGTTTTTTAAAGAGCTGCTGAATTAAGCCTGTTTGCCAGTTTCTCAAAATATATAATCGATAATAGGGCTCACCCTATTATCGATTACTAGCTGCGCCCCGCGGTTTCACCCGCGTAAGTCCCAATCCCGCGGGAACTCCGGGATAAAAAGTAGCCTATATGTTATTCTGGGTCTTCAGCTATCTACATACCAAATTTCATCGTAATCGGCTTTGTAGATTTTAAGTGAAAGAGTAACAAACATCCATACATCCATACATACAAAATTTCGCATTTATAATATTAATAGGATTATCAATAATTGTTGTACCTAAAAACACAGTGGATTCAACTAGATCCAGTTTGGATCCATTTAGTTGAACATTAGTATCTACTAGCCTAACATTAGACACGAAAATCTAATACACGTCGTTATATTACTATTTAAAAGAAGATTGTTAACTGTCAACTAATGTACAACTTTGGATATCATATTGTTCACTTACGGCCAATATTAATAATCAATCCTAATCCAAAACTCGCTGTCCAAGATTGATATTTTGATCCATTTTTATGTTATCGCTTGCCAATAACATATCTGTGGACTGGATTAATATGGCAATTAGGTATGGGAAAGGCCGGCGGATACGCAGCTATCTAGATTGCTTGAAATCCATTAGATTGAGATACATTATTAACATTGGCCGTTAGTCAAACTTACCTAATTGTATTGTATTGTATAGTAAATTGTATGTATTGCAAACAATACAATATCGTGGATATCCGTTATGTAATAAGGTAAGTCATTTGTATATATATGAAACAAAAATGGACCAAGAAAATAGAAATGCGGATGCCGGCCATTTTCAAGAGATTAATAATAATAGAAAAAAATTTTACCAATATGTGCACAATTTATTGCAAATAAATTGCAAATACGTTGGTATAGGGTAGTTTGCAAAAAAAAACGAAATAAATTAAAACTATTGATTTTTAAAAAAATCTGTACTGGAATTTTGAGGCAACTCATTTTTAATATGATTTCTTATATACCAAATTAATTATAAATATTTTATCCTATTATCAGCTCGGTGTAGGTGGATATAGGTTGGAATCTTCTACTAAGATAAAATATTGAAAAGAAATATATATAATGCGAATGTGGATGGGTGTTGGTACTTGGAGAGATCTAGGTTGACATTCCAAAATAAAACTGATAGAGATTTATCCGAAGGTGGTGTCAAGAGTCTCCAAAACTACTTCGAAAATAAACTCTCTGCCTACTCAAAAAGGGACTTGGAGTATAGTTAATGCCCGCGGCATTACCCACGTGGTTAATGATCCCCCATAAAAAATGAGGATAAAACTATCCTATGTATTAATCCAAGGTACCCTCTATGTTTGTACCAAATTTTATGAAAGTAGTTACAGTAGTTTTTGCGTGAAGGATTAACAAACAAACAAATATACACATTTTCGAATTTATGATATTAGTAGGATTAACTTACTAAGCAGGAATATACAGAAACTAGTATTCATCGTACAATACACGTACTGCTAATACGCAAAAATTAAAATTTGACTGCCTCGATGGTCGACTGGCTAGCATACACACCAACTACATCTACCACTACATCGACCAACCACGAGACTAGGGTTCGATTTCCGACGGATATAGGCCTGTGTGTGAACATTTAGATGTCTGCATTTCCGGGTCTGGATGTTTATTCAATTTATTCTGGTATCTACTAAAGTATTGCTATATATCAGAATCCTTGACTAACACAAGCATATAATTTGCTTACTTTGGAGTTAAATTCAATTTGTGGGATGAAAAATATCTGTAACACATTTATGTATTCATCCAAGGTAGCTGTTAAGCGTTCTCAACTTGACATCGCATTGCATCTTTATTATATTACGTGGAAATTTCTAGAACGTCTACATGTCTGGAAGCGAATTCGAGAAGCGCCCGTACATTATTCAATTGACGGTCGCTGCGAAATAAATGTTATTATGTTAGCTGATGACATTTGAAAATGGTTTCCAGGAATACATTTCAGATCCCTAGACATTTATAAGATGAAAGTAAGTTTGCAGATACTATTTCCCCGTGGTGGTCCAGGCGGCTCCTTTTTAAAATAGACATAGATAGGCTTACCGTTACTAACGCCGTGACATCCTAGTAGGTGGTAGAGTTTCGGAGTTAGTTAGTCGTTCGGAGGTAGTTAGTTAA
>NJDD01027419.1:0-18380 GCA_002245505.1 Calephelis nemesis
ATTGTGCGTTGCCAACCTGAGGCCAGGATGTTAGGCCTCGAGCAAAAGTAAGTTTACCGGCTAACTTATCCTCCGAACCGGAACACGCCAACGGGAAGCGTTGGATGTTTAGGTGGCAGAAATAGGCAAGGCAAGTACCATTCCGGGCAAGTCGTTATGAGGGAAAATTGCCATCTACTGGGCTGCTACCACCAAACCATGATTATTGGTATAAAAAGTTCGTAAGTACCTTATTGCTTGGTAGGCATTTCGTCTGTTTTCTTAGAAAGAGTTCTGAATTATGGGATCTGATTTATTCGATACAATCTCTTAAAAATGGGTTAAATGGAGTATTTATCATGTAATAGGATCGTATCATAACCTGCGCATACTTAAGCCAAACAAACATTATCACACCTATATTGATAGCAGATAAGATAACTCTGTATGCCCTCATATTCCGCTTACTATAAAGATAGTGGACTAATGAACAAAGTTTCATTGTAATAAATTATGTAAAAAAAAACAAGCAGATTATCATAAATAATAAAAATAACTTGACAAATCCCTTATATATACTCATCCTACAATTTTCACTACATAGTATTAAACAAAGTCGCTTCCTATGTCCCTATGTCCCTTTGTATGATTAAATCTTTAAAACTACTCAACGGATTTTGATGTGTTTTTTAATAGACAGTGATTGAAGAGGAAGGTTTTCATGTATATTTTATAACCGTGCAAAGCCGGAGCGGGCCACTATTTATCTTTATGTTATGTAAAAGAAGTCGTGTTAATTATACTAGTTATAAGTCAAACACGGCTGAACCGATTTGGATAAAAATTGACGGGAAGTTAGCTTAGAATCAGGAAACGGACATGCGATACTTTTAATCTTATTCCACTGCGTTGAAACTAAAAAAAACATCTTTAGTTATTTCCATACAAACTTAATTAATAGAAAAATTCGGCAGGAATGCTAGTAATTTATAAAAATATCCCAACGTAGGTTCGCCTTTAAGAGGCAAATTTGGCGATTAGTTTCACTGGTTCTAGAGAATATAATTTTGATTTGTAAGAGGATATTCCCACACAAATTTAGACATAATCTTTTATATATATATAAATCTTGTGTCACGATACGCCACATACATCATACGCAACATACGCCAATAAACTCCAAAACTATTGAACCGATTTCGATAAAATTTCTCATATATCTGTAGTTTGGTCCATCTTAAAAGAAAGGATAGTTTTTATCCGGATGTTGGCGGGACAAAGTTCGCTGGGGCAGCTAGTAATATATAGTTTGTTGTGTGACCCACCTACTTTTGTTTTAATTTTTACCCCAATGTTGTCGTAAAGATACTTGAACAAATTCAATAAACATTCAGACCTAGAAGTATTTATGTTAACTAAACAAATGCTTGTCTTAAGCGCTTACACTAACCCTAAATTACAGCGATGCTGTAAAAACCGCGAGTTTAGAAACACTCAAGCCTTTCAAAAAAAAATCTTTAACATTTTCAAAGTCTGTCTACATAAAGTAGCTATTTGTTTATTAGTAGGTTTTACTCGTGGATTTGCTCGTGTAGCAGTTAAAATATTTACTGGACTGGAGTTGAATTTAAAACTGTATGAATAATTCATTAATAAGTAGGCACTTTCATACAAACATTCAACTCCTGTTTTACCCCCTTAGGGGTAAAGTTTCCAGAAACGCTCAAATAAATATCTTTTTTTTTAATAAGTAGCCTAAAAAAGTTTCACGTTTCTTACTTGAATAAAAATAACTACGTTAAAAAACCGACTTTAAATCTAAAAATAAAAAAATATAATGATTGAATATTAAGTATATACAACCTATTATTTATATGTGCCATTTACTAATAAGTTTGAAGTCGGTGCCAAGCCAGTTTAATACTTACTTCAAATATAATTAAATAATATAATATAAAAAAAACGTGCAATTTGTCTAATACCAAACTTCCTAGAAAAGGAGAACATACTTCAGCTGTCAGCGCTGTGATCACGTCGCGAAACGTCAATAGACTGAAGAAAAATATGCATATTTTTAGTTTTTTATTATTATTATTACAAGTGTTTCATTATTTAAAAATATGCATATTTGAAAGTTTTACCAAGCGCCGACGATGAATAATATAAAATATATGAAGAATATTAAAGGCGTATCTAAGAGCTAGTACAAAACGGAACTTTTATTAACTACCCAAGATGGCGACTGTGATTCGTCTGTCAACACATGTATAATTTAACAAAGATACTCGACATTCGACAATCCGAATTTTGCGGGTACATGTTGTCGACTCGAAATCATTATTTTTGTATATTTTATTATTTAGGTAAGGTTTTAATCGAATCTCTCCTCGACGAAATTATTAATATAGATAAAGTAAGGATAGGTGAAAATAGGTAAAAATTTTCGTAAAATAAAAATTAATGGGCCTATCTGAATCAAATTTTTTTGGGACTAATTCGAAACTATTAAGCATTGAATCAACTTTTGTACTAAGTCACCCAAAAATAAAGTTTCATGTTTCTAACATAAAAAAGACGGCTTTCCCTACAAACTTTTAACCCCTATTTCACCTCCTTAGGGGTAGAATTTCCGAAATTCATTCAATGTCATTTTATAAGTATACTAGCTGACCCAGCAAAATTCGTATCGCTTGACATTAATGCTTAGACAGTAGCGCGACTGTCGGATCCGATGTGAAACATTCCAAAATCAACAAGCAATCAATAATTAAAAAACATTTTCCAGTTCACCAAATTGTGAATCTAAACCATTCTCGAATCCCCTTGAACACACACTTAAAAATTTCATCAAAATCGCTCCAGTCGTCTAGGAGGAGTTCACTGACAAACACACGAACGCAAGAAATATAATATATATTAAGATATACTCCAACATTCCTCATTATTAATAAACACGGAGTAGTTTATTGTGATCGTGGGAGGTTGTGTCCCGCAAAGTAACTTAATTTGATTTGTAATTATGATATTTTACCTTCGTATAAGAAAGTATCTTTACACCCATATTCCCAAAGATATAGAGGTAGTCAGAGGCACACAGGACCCCAACAACTAGCCAAAGATACTACATTCCACAAAGTGATAGCTGGCAAGCTTATCACCAACCGGGCATTGAAAAAAAGCACATTTTCTTTTGGCTGTCTGACCCGATGATAAACCCCTGGACCTCACGGAGTCAAGTTCAATACTTGCGTTTAAAAAAAATGATAATATTAAAATGTTTTTCTTCCAGTTGGCTGGTCTGACGCTGCTAGGTCTCGGAATAGCGGTGGAACTAAATATCTCCCAGGTGATCCAATTCCTGGAGGGCAATCAGCTCATGTACCTGGCCTCCATCGGTGCTATGGTCATTGGGGGCTTAATATTCGTCGTCGCCTTTTTCGGATGCTGCGGTGCCATCAGGGAAAGCAACTGCATGCTTGTTATGGTATGTATTTGTCTTCTTAGGAGCAGATGAATTTCTTTTGAAGGAATACAGATTACCTAGATTTTATTGGTGTGTTGTTATTTTAAAAAATATTAGGTATCTCAGTTTAGAGTACCACCAGAATCTGCTTAACTATAACACGATAACAGCGAACACTAACATTATGGCAGTCAGAGTTCATAGTACCGACTCCGAGGAGTTACATCCTGACGCCAAAAACATTGTATTACAACAGCACTATTAACATTATTACAACTAGCTAAAGTTTGTGATAGTTTCTGTTTTTTTTATTTTATATTATACATCGGACAGATCTTTAAGGGGCGTTGACAAGGTAAGGGTCTACTAGTTACCTTATCCTCTAACCCGAAATAACACAAAAGCGAACACTGACTTTGCGACAAGAAAAGAAAACAATATTAAACTTTAAGAGATATATTCAAGAGATATATGCACAAGTATATCCAGGTAGATATTCATACATTTTATTAAGGCGCTGTATATCGCAATTATGCCAAATTTCTCTCGCGAGTATCTAAAACATGAAAAAAATTATTTAACTTCTAAACGTTGTGATTATCCGTTAATTTAAACAGCTGTACTATTTCACTTGTGCAGTCAGTGAGACTCCTGGCAGAGTCCTGCTTTTATTTATTTACTCGTCATGAAGATAGTACAAAAATAACATTTAAGCTCAATAGTTAAGAAAAATAACTATTTTTTTTAATCTGAGCTTAAACCAAATTAAAAGAATTTACGAAGCGAACCTATTTTTTTCTGTAAACTTTTGTTCAATATAATTTAATGATTTCCAGAGACGGGAACGTCTAAAAGTGTTTTTTTTTTTGTAAAAGTTTACGAATGTAAATTTTTTTGTATTGAGTGCGAGCGAAGTGTACGGAAGGGATAAAGGAAACGATCGCGGCTTATGCTGTAGGGGAAATGTGGAACAAAAGGGGTTAGTGAAATTTGATAATTAAGCGTTTTTTTTTGAAAATGTTTATTATTATTGTTGTGTTATAAACTTAAAAATCTAGACTGTGTAAAATATAATGTAGCCAGTGTAAGTTTTATGTTTTTCTTAAAGCAACATGAAAAAAAAGACCAAAGAATCACACGGGTAGCTGTTGTAAACAGTAAAAGAAAGTAATGTTGGACGAAACTTTAAAAAAGAATGTTAAATAACACAATATTCTAACACATTTACTAATTACGGCATTATTGTTTATTGTTGATGATGGATCGCCATGGTATCCAAAACTTGACGACAAAATATGTCAACTTTCATAGAAGGCAAAAATCAGACGCGCAAGCAAACCCAAGTTCTATCCCTATGATACTACCCTAGGGTATATCAAAAGCGGAAAGTTAATACATAATATACTAGCAAGATATTCACGTCTGATAAAACGAAGAACCGCAAAGGCTGCACCCTACAAGATTTAAAACACCCAATATAAAAATAATGGAAACGGGAAATCAAAATCAACCTCATCTGGTTACTCAAGAACGTCAAGTCTGAAGAAGAAAGATCTTTATTTGCAAAAGCTTTATTTAAATTGTTCACCGCGATGCTGAAATTATATATAACAACAACTTGAAGAAATGTAACAACTGACCACTAACAAAAATCGTTTCAGGACTACTTTATAGTTATGTTGCTTTGTGAAAGTCCTACTGTCTGCTGAAACAACAAACCAAGAATTTGTTTATATACTTAGCATCGTCAATACATGACTATGAACTTCTACATAATCAATAATTTCGAAATTTTATTAACAATATTAACTAAGACGAAATGTACAGTTTTAACTAATGACTGGCTACTAATATTTTTAATGAAAATAAAAACTGGATGAACATTTTCACAATTCATTTATTTCAGTAACTTATTTCATGTTTTACTCTCAAACCAGTTCCATAAAATAAGTAACTCTCTTTTTACCTTTATTGGTTTTTAACAAGTGTATAAAAACACTGCTTATAGTCGTTCTATTATATTTTATTTTACAAAAAATATGATGACATACTCCTCTTAAGTTGCGTTTACAAGATGACGCTGTTGTTTCGGATATAGCCAATTTTATTCTATCGCGTTTCTGTTCCAATAAATAATTATTAAAACAATTAGTACACATACAAATGTTGTTAATTATCCATTAGATATTCGCGGGGACTTATCGGCATATTTGGGAACTATAGAGCTTTGATATTGTTTTGTATGTACCTACATGATGAGTAAATAAATAAAAGCGGGATTCTACCCCGTAGTCCCTCTGGTATATTATTCTATGCCGTAGTCTCGCTGACTGCACAAGTGGAAATGTACATCTGTCTAAACTATTACATGATGTAATGATGTATCTGGCGGTGGAATGTCAAATCCGTTTAAAAAATGTTGCGAGTCCAATCATTCAACCAGATTGTAACTGTTTTCAGTATTCAATATTAATGATCTTACTGATGGTCGTCAACGTGGCGTTGGCTGTGCTTCTGTTCGTCAAGTTGGAAGACTTCGTGGACGGGATCCCTCGCTGGTTGACCGAGGCCTTCACCAGAGACCGTGTCGCCTTCCAGGAACTTGAGAGATCCGTGAGTACAAAAAGTTATAAGTATTATCAAAAACTAACAGATATGTATTACTTCGATTTTGTACATTCATATATCATATTTTTAGAGTCGGTTGAATATTGATAAAAAATCAGTCCTTCCGTTTCAAGGCTGTGAAACCTCAAACACCGAGACTTATATGTATCATAATATTATGTATGATTACAGTTCAAATGCTGCGGTCCCGACGGTGCATCATCTTACCAAAGTCTGGCGCTACCCGACACCTGCTGCGCGTCTCCCCCTTGTTTGATATTGGTGAACGTATATAAAGGTTGCAGCGACATCCTGGCTGATTTCTTCCAAACCTTCGGAGTTGTCATCGGTGCTGTTGCTATTGGAGTTGCCGCTATTGAGGTAGAGAATATTATATATTCATATTTCCCGTGTTGGTCCAGGCTCCTTTGTAGAATAGACGAACGGCCTTCCTGCTAGGCAGCTCATAAAAGGCGGGTATAGTTTTGCCGTCACTAACACAGTAACATCCTACTAAGTGGTAGAGTTTCAGAGCCAGTGCTTGCTGTTGAGGTGTACCGGTTCGGAGGACAAAGTAGCCAGTTAACTTACATTTGCTCGAAGCCTAACAACCCGGCCTCAAGTTGGAAATGCGCTATTACTACCAAAAAGGACAAAATGATTTAATTTTTCCCATAGAAACTGAAAGGGTTGAATAAAGTTCGTCGGAACAGTTAGTTAAGAATATTTACGAAAATGTTTATGAAAAATACGGAAAATAATATCTTGCAATGGATTCCCACCAAGTTCAGTACTTAGTAATGCAATAAAAAATATTAATTTTTAAAATAGAGATTCGCTTTGCAGTTAATATATCCCTGGCTATCCCTAAATTTTACCTACACAACCTATTGTATATATAATTGAAGATGGAGTTGCTAGTATTTTACCAATTCTTATGTAATAGAAGTGTGAAAAAGGTTCCCCCGTGTTGGTCTGGGTGCAGAATAGACCATCTGCCTTTCATGCCAGGCAGCTCGTAAAAGGCGAGCATTGGCTTATCATGACTAACACCGTGACATCTGACTAGGTGGTAGAGTTTTGCAGCGACTCGACCGGATTGGTATCACCGCCTTACCTATTCCTGCCGCCATAACGTCATGACGTGTTCCGGTTCGGGGGGTAAGGTAGCCGGTAAACTTACTTTTGCTCGAGGCCTAACATTCTGACCTCGGGTTGGCAACGCACAATTGCCATCTTTGGTGTCTCTAGGTGGCGTGAATTTCTTACCATCAGGAAATCCGTTTGCTTATTTGCCTTCCTATAACATAAAAAAAAACATCTTAGCATTAGTCTAGCCCATCATACCTGTGATGTCTAATGACGACATCGGTCAGGATCCGTCTGCTTGTTTTTTTGCCATTTAAATATTTTTCTTTTCTTTTCAGTTGGTAGCTGTTGTGTTTGGTCTGTGTTTGGCAAACCACGTCAGAAACAAATACAGACGCTCTGCTTATTAATGCCAAATAAGTTATATGAAGGGTTAAGCGAATCAATAAGGCCCAGACAACTGTCGAATATTTGTAACACTTACTCTACCGTGATTAATAAAAATGGTATTTTTTCTCTAAAAAAAGAAGTTTTTTGACAAACTATCACAGAAGTTAACAAGTATACCAAAAATTTGTTGCTAAGTAGAGATTTTTTAATTAAAAGTCTTTTTTAGGCGCTACTTTACTATTTTTTATTTAGTGCAAATTTTATGAAAACATTTATTTGAATTACCAGTGATTTATATAACATGTGTATTCAGAATACTAAAAATGTATTTAAGTGAATGTATTAGACAGTTATCAGTGCCATTAGAAAATCCTTTATCAAGTTAGAACATTAGGGTAAAGTTAGATGAACCTAATTTAATAAGCTGTGTCGTTGCATCATACGTGTCACGTTTTAGTTGTATAATATACCAGTATGTACAAGATTTTTTTTTAATCGTGCTAATAAACGAATTTAAAAGATTTTTATAATTTCACATTCTATAGTCATTCTTCAGTTTTTGGCACTGGCGTCAGCCTTTGCCATTAGTTAAGTTGAAATGTGCATCAAATTACCCGATCTAACTTAACCAAGTTTAAATAGTTCAAAATAAGCCAAAGAAAGTCATGTCAAGGTTTTGAGTAAGACGGTGGCCTCATTACTCAAGATCATTTAAGATTGGTGGCACCAAGGAAAAACAGGATACACTAATTTCATTACAATTATTACATTTGTGAACTTTTAATTTAATAAAAATATAAAATAAATGTACAGAATGACAAAAAATTTACTAATTTCACTCAACATAACATGAAATTTAATAATAACGAAAAAACTAAAACAGTGTTTTCCCTCGTTGGCGCCAAAACTTCCATTCTATAGTCGTGCAATTTCCAAAACCACCAGTAGGGTGAATCTTGATCCATGCAATATTCGAAATTAGAGTGGTTTTATCATGATAGGTATTCTTAAAACAAAACTAGCGAACTATTAACATTTAGTTATTAATAAACAATTAGGTTTTTTTCTGATTTTTTGTTTTTTTTGGACCTAAATGTTAATAATCCGCTAGTACTGTGTCAAGAGTACCTAAAATGCAAATCCGATTTTAGTTTCCAATTCCTATTTCGTGCAAAAATTAAAGTTGAGCTAGCATGCCCATCTGGAGGAACCTTACCGACACATACAACATTCAAATTTATAGATAATCAACGTGAAATATGGAGAAATCTATTCTCGAAAGAAAGGCACGTTTCGTATAGACTTAAATCATTGTTTTAAGACAGTTGTCTTTTAAGGAATATGTGAATATGCACAGACATTCTGACAGCAGAAATTGTTATACTGGGGGCGTTACTGAATTGACAAAAGATCGTAATGTATATAAACATACAGAGCTGATGTTGTGAATTGCGATTTTATATAGTTGTAAAGGTGTTTATGACATTTATGTATGTAGGGAGATTGAATAATAAATATTCTTTTATTTTTGTGAAATTTTATTCATTACCATAATCGCCTCTGTGGTCTGTGGCGATAAGCTTGCCAGTCCTATCACATTGTAGGGCTTAGTGTCTTCGGCTAGTCGTGGGAGCCCTGGTTGTGACTCTGCCTACCACTTCGGGGATATAGGCGTGAAGATACTTTTTTTATACTTTGCGACCGGTTTTCCTTTCTGGTGGAGAGAAAGAGGTGTATGAATTCGGCTCTCCAGTGCGGGTAAAAACGACGACCCATCGCGTCGTTTGAAATTCTACAAAACTCTAATTTAACTAGACATGAAATACTATTTTCATATCTGGACAGGTGTCCCTCAGAGCCTGCTCCTTCCTTTGAACCGTATCCATAGTATCCCCGTATTTTCCCCGTGTTGGTCCGGGCTCCTTTGTAGAATAGACCATCTGCCTTCCTAGATGCTCACCAATTATTTAAAAAACCTGTCAATATCTAAATCTCTACGCGAAATGGAACGACACGAGCAAAATTAGCACACTTTTGTCGATGTTGCCAGTCTTGCCAGGCAGCTCGTACAAGGCGAGCAAAGGCTCACCGTCACTAACACCGTGAATTCTGACTAGGTGGTAGAGTTTAGCAGCGACTCGCCCAGATTGGTTGAAGATAATTTAAAATTGTGAATTTGAAATCGAAATAAAGCACAGGGCCCTTACCATGAGTTTACGGCTTGTCGAGTTTACTACACTCGCTACCGTCGCTGTCAATTATATGTATGAAAACTTTAAACAGCGCCTCTAGTGGTAACTAAGAGAAGCGCATTTTTAGAGCAAAATTGTCATAGATTTCGACACGTAACTTACCGTACGTAATCTATACAAACTCATGGTAGAGGCTCTGGCGACTAAAATGGAAAGAAAGAAACGGATAGAATATATTTTTAACATTTTTAGAATTTAAGTCTGTCTTTTGGTATCCCGGTCTCAATTTATGCCAAATCTACGTAACCGATCGTGACGACATTTAGTGAATACGTACTCTTTGGCCCAAGGTAGGTAATTTTTTATCCCATCCCGTGAGAGAAAATTAAAAGTTAAAATATAAATTCATTAACGCGTTGTATGATTTTGTCTTCTTTCACTAGCTTCCGGCCCTGGCTTCGCACTGTTATGAAATATACATGCAAACCTTCCTCTTCAATCACTTTATCTATTAAAATAACTGCATCAAAATCCGTTGCGTAGTTTTAAAGATTTAAGCATACAAAGGGACACAGGGAAAGAGGAAGCGACTTTGTTTTATACTATGTAGTAATGGTCAGCCAACCCGGCAGAGTTCATATCGCTTGGTATTAATAGTTTCTGACATTCGGTATGTATTAAATCACTACTTTCCTCATTTTCCCGAAATTTTGGAAAAACACACAACAACAAAAAAAGAATTAGCAAATTCGTCCATACGTTACAGCGTGATGCGATGATCACGAGAAAAAGGGATTCATTTTCATGCATATATTAAGATAAAATAAATGTGTGCGTGTACTAGCGTACACTCGTAAGAGTGTCTACGTCGAGAGACTACATCGAGCTATTTTTTTAATTAAAAAAAAATTAAAAAATAGCTCGTAATTTGAAGTGAAACTTCTTTATCGGGGTTGGAAAAAAAATGAGTGTAACATTTTTTCGTTACGCGTCACATTTTTTTTTTTCGTTACGCGCCATCTTTTTCTTATCCCTACCACGCGTTATTCGAAGTATACTCTCTCCAGCGGAGTAGGGATTGGCAATTAACTTTATTTAACCATTAAAATTATAGTAAATTATTTTTTGAAAAATAATGTCATAAAGAAGTTTCACTTCTTTACTTCTTACGAGTGTACGCTAGTACACGCACACATTTTTTTTTCTAAGTCATAAGTATGGTAATTCAAAAAATTCAGATAATAGCACTCAGTATAAAATGTAAATTTTTTTTTTCTCTCCACAAGAAGCTCTACTGAGCTTCTTCGACATTACAATCTAGTCTATAGACTAATGAGAAGTTCTTATTTCTCTTAATTTTCTAAGCTTACAATCTCTAAATATAAGTCCACCAACTTTTACTTAGTGTCTCTAAACTTAAGTTTCATTGGTGTCTTGAACTTAAAACACTATCACTTGATTTTGGCACTAGCACTTTGTGAATCTACACAACACTACACTAGTTCATATGGCTTTGTCCGTTTCAGCCTTCTCTTTGTACCGGTGACATAGAGAAGATGGACTGCCCTGAATGTTTACGTGATGGTGAAGTCTATGGTGATGAGCTTCTGCACTTTTTTTTATTACGTCACTGACAAACTCCACTTTGAGGTCCCGATGGAGGTCATCATATCTTATATACCAGGGTGCTTTTGCAATGCCTCTAAACACTTTGTTTTGAAACCTTTGTATACACTGTATATTGGTCTTTTTGGTACATCCCTATAACTGTATACCATAAGCCCATATCAGTCTTAGGACTTGTTTATATAATATCAATACTTGGTTTTGGATTGTTAATTTCGATTGTCTGCCAATAAGCCAACACATATTTCTATAACATATGCCTAACTCTTCTCGTTTCATGGACGTAATTCTATAAGTAGATTTTTGTCATAACTGTGTTTGAAACAACATTTCAGAAGCTTGCTATTTCGGTTATCACAAAAATTCTTATCTTTAATGAAATAAAAGAAAAGTATGTACATTTCATTCATTTTAAACGACTTCTTAACTTTTTTAATGGATTAAATTGATCAAGTTTTATCCGAAAATGGTGTCAAGAGTCTCTGGTAACATTTAGAACATTGATAACCCTGCTTACTCCGTAAGGGTATTGGCGTAAAGATAGTTAAGTAAGCTTATCAAACGAACGTTTTTAAAAAAAATAATTAGACTGTATGTTTTTTGTATGAGTGGAACTCGTTTTTTGGGCCAATAACAAACCTATTTTTAATGGGCATTTTTGGAAAATCCCTTACAAATTTTGTCATGATTGGTCTAGTGGTTTGAAAACTCATATTTAGGCAAATACAAGAGATAATTATCTATTTTTAAGTTAATTTGCTCCTTTCTGGGGTCGGCTAAGACCTTTAAGCCATGCTGCCACGTCTTGTGTATTAATTAATTCTTATACACTTATTAGTCACATGTCTTCCGTGTTAATTATTCTTATACAGTCATTAGTCACTATTCACAAAGTAACGTCAGAATCTTGAGTAAAGCGGTGGTCACTTTACACAAGCTCACTTTGGGAGATTTGGCGGCAGCGAGGAAATTCACGATACACTAGTTTCTTCATGATTATTTCATTTGTGCACTTTCACTGAACAAAATTAAACTAATTCCTACCTTAATTAACTAATTTTACTCATAATTTACATTAAATTCAATAATTGTGAAAAAATTACGACCATCTTCATTCACGATGGCGCCAAAGCTTTTTGCGTTGCGTTACTTCATTTATTTTCCAAACATGACCAGATTCTCGAATGCCCATTAGGATACAAAAAAAGAGTGTGTGTACTCATGTACGCACGTAAGAAGTTTTTTCTACTTCATTGGCGTAACAATCCAAAAATACCAAATAATAACACAACGCTGTATGCGTAAATATACATAAATAGCATACAATAATAATTAAAAATCATAAAGTATAATTGAAAATAAAAAGGTTCGCAACTAACTTCAGGGTGTTACTTTTTCTGTCAATAGCAACTAACTTCAGACTGTCACGTTTATCTGTCGGTATGCGCGCGCATCGTAAAAATTCACTCTCATCATTTTTACCAATCGCGCCAAAAGAAGTAAAGCTTACTTTTTTATCTATATGTTTTTACCCATCATCTAGGTAGAGTATTTATGTATGTGGTATCCCCAGTAGCTCTAATCCACGAGAAATTTCTAGGTAAAACAATAATCTGAGTGCTTATTAAATTATCTATCTAAGTATCTGTCTAAGAATTAGGTATCTAAATATCTATTCAAGTATTTCTATGTATTAGTATCGTTGACTAACACCCACAACACAATCATATAATTTGACTAGATCAATTTGTTCGGGGATATTTTAATACGCTAAACCTTAACTAATTGTACATTTAAACTTTCCTCGGGAATCACATTAAAGAAAATCGTATGAAAATCCGTTTAGTAGTTTTTGAATTTATCGCGACAGACAGACGCGTACAGGGTCTTTCTTTTGTAATATTTACTGATTTTATTTTATATTATATTTAATTTGATGGTGTTCTATCTTGTATGCAATGAAAATTAAAGTTAGCTTACGTAATATACCAAGTATACCTCTGTAGTCTAGCGGTTCAGTTGTTGGACTTGACTGCGTGAGGTCCCGGGTTCGAACCCTGGGTCGGGTAATTAAAAAAAACGTTGCTCGGGATTTGAAATGTGCCCGGTTGGCGATAGGCTTGCCACCTATCACATTGTGGGACTTAGTGTCTTCGGCTAGGTGTGGGTGCATTGGTTGTGCCTCTGCCAACTTCTTCGGAGATATGGGCGTGACGATACTTTTTTTATTAATTCATGCACTATGACGTAAGTACATACAAAGGTGGACTTAATGCTGCATGGCATTCTCTACCAGTCCACATAACTATATTTGAAATAATAATTTAGGAGTTTTGTCGTCATCAAGAGAAAAGATAGTCGAAGTTTTTTCATAATTATTAAATTTAGTATTTATATTGAGTGAAATTAGTCAATTTTGGTGGCGTTTTGTAAAATTTTGTTCAGTGAAAGTGCAGTTATGAAAAAATCATGAATAAATTTTAAATAAATTTTTTATCGTGTATTTCATCGTCGCCGCCAAATCTCACAATACGAGCTTGAGTAATGAGCTTTACCCATGACCCTGACATAACTTATTGACGACTTATGAATTGTGACTTATTAAAGTTGAATCCCGATTTTAGAAAATTTGATGCAAATTTTTACTTGACTAATGGCAATATACTAACGTGAATGCCAAGTTCTAAAGAAAGAAAGAATAATTAAATGGGGTGCGTAGAAAAAAAACATTTACGAAAAAATTTGTGAACTCATTTAAACCTAGTTTTATGTAGCAAAATAAATACATAAGAACCCATATATAACAAGAAAAATACTTAGCACCTGTATAAGCATATCATTATACTGTCAAATAGTCCAGGCAGCTTTGAAAGCACTGCAATCCGTCTAGTTTAAATCCAAGCACACTTTTGAATGTCTTAAACAAGCTTGGAGAAAACAACAAAGTAACTCTTAGATGGGTTCCTGGACACACAGGTGTTAAGGGAAATGAAGCTGCAGACGAACTGGCTAGAAGGGGCTCAGACGCTCTCCCCACAGGACCTGAACTGGTAAGTGGGATTGCCAGAAGCACTTCTAGAAGTTTGCTCAAGATTTGGACCCGGCAAGAAAGCGTGTCCAACTGGCTGAAAACTGTAGGCCAACAACACGCTAAAACACTAGTCACGGGGTTTTGCATCAAGTTTGCATCGATTGCAATGAAGATGCAACGAAAAGAGCTCAGGATTTAAGATCCGAGCGTTAACAGGACACTGCAGACTCAACAAGCATTTAAACAGAATGAGCCTAGCAGAAGAGCCTGATTGTAGAGCTTGCTTGGAGGCAGAAGAAACGGCAATACACATATTTTGTGAGTGCCCAGCACTTAACCAAGTAAGAAGTACACTTCTGGGTGGGCACATAATTAACCCCCAAGATATTAAGTTGATAAGTCCCAAGTGCATTGTACAGTTCCTAGTAACTGTCGGCCTTGCGGAACTTATGTAAGCATAATGAATAAGATTGGCGTGATTACAATAGATCTGTCAAGGTCGCAGTGATCCTCGGGATTCTTTGACCCGTACTCTTTGGTACTAATAACAATAATAGCACGTGTGGGTCTGCAACGCAGTGGAGAAACGCTCGACCTAAAACTTCCTGCACGAACGTTGTATTCCAAACCCAATGAGGATGTTAATATTATGTTAATAACAGGATAAAATTAATTCAATGAGTGATATTGTTTACGTCATGTTTCAGTTATTGATAAGTGTTATTTTACTGAACAATATTCATAACTAACAACAGTCATTTCGTTCTAAACGTTTTAAGTACTAAGCACATATTAAACTACAAATAAATTTGCAATTGTCTATTAAATTAAATATTTTCAAAATGTCTTGTGGTCACAATGTAGTGAAATATATATTGTTTCTATGGAATTTATTTTTCTCGGTAAGTATATTATTTTATTAATTTTAACACGTACGTAGAGACAGTCCTATCATCCGAAAGTGAAATAATTTGATAATTTTTCCTAAATTTTCCTTGATAATTCGCACGAATTAAGGATTCGACCAGCAATTAATTATAAAAAATAACTTTATTGTAACTGGCAGCCTAACTACATAGTTATCTCTAATATAATATTCGTATAATTTAATAAAATTGTATAAAATGAGCGAGTTATGACATATATTTAAAAATCGCGACATGTTATTTAGTTTTGAGTAGTCTTAGAGATTTCTTTTGTACCAAAGGTCTACTTTTACTGTTGCTATTTATAAACCCTAATAAAAAAATTACTAACACAAAAAAAAATAAAAACACAGGCACATTTACACACTACAGACAAAGACAGTGAAAAGGGAACTCACAGTTCTGCTGCTGCTGTTCCTCTCATATCTCTGTCGGAATATTACTAGACTTAATAGTTGGCCGTTTGCTGTTTAACATCTTTATAAATTTATTTGTTCGGAGATCCCTGATTAAACGTTGAAACGTACGTTGAATCTGGGGCTAAAGCTATGCGAGAATTTTATCGATTTACTTTTCGCGTGACCCAACGACAGGGATCCTACCGGCTGCGCCAATTAAGGATTCGACCAGTAATTAGTTATAAAAAGTAACTTTATTATAACTGACAGCCTAACTACATAGTTATCTTCTAATATAATATTCAATACAATTAACTTAAGAACTACTATATATACTAATTACATATGTTTAGTCAGCGGAGTAACGAAGGGAGCTGACGAAGCTAATATTGGTAGGGGTGGCAGCCTTAACTCACGCGTTTGAAATATACATATAAACCTCCATCTTCAGTCTCTTTATCTATTAAAAAACCGCATCAAAATCCGTTGCGTAGTTTCAAAGAATTAAGCATACAAAGGGACATAGAGATAGAGAAGCAACTTTGTTTTATACTATGTAGTGATACTCGTATTATTCTAGGCTCTAATACGACTTTCTAGACGAGAAAGGTAGTAGGTCATAGGAGACACTATTTTTGCTTCGATGAGCTCGTATTGATGTCATAGATTTGTTGGGAGCCATAACATTGGTGCTCGCCATTCTTTAGCCCTAGATAGGAACTGATATGATAAAAGGATTGATAGACGAAAGACTTATCTCCTTACAAATTAGTTTAACATTTCATCCCTAATTTTGTAACATATGATTATTTATGATTAGCGTCTTTAATGTCTGTAGGTGACGTGTTTCTAACCAACAGGAAAACCGTTTGCTTATCGCCTGTGCTAAAAATATGCTTTAAGCTTAAAGCTATGCTAATAATACGCAAGTTTAAAACAAACCCAAAGTTGAACACCAGTGACACGTATTTTATGTGATAATTTAGCCTCTGTGGTCTAGCGGTTCAGTTGTTGGACTTGACTGCATGAGGTCCTGGGTTCGAATCCCGGGTCGGTCAACAAAAGAAAATTGAGTTTTTCCAATTTTCTAATAAAAATAAAATAAAAAAAGAAGTGTTGCTCGGGATAGGATATGTGCCCGGTTGGCGATAGACTTGCCACCTATCACATTGTGGGACTTAGTATCTTCGGCTAGTCGTGGGTACCCTGGTTGTTCCTCTGCCTACCTCTTCGGAGATATGGGCGTGAAGATACTTTTTTTTATTATTTAGATTGATTAGGACTAGTCCACCCGGCGAACTTAGTATCGCTTGACATTACTATCCATTTGTATGTGGGAGAATTTAATTCTTATTTTCCCCGGACTTTTTTTGCACATGAACCTTTTCGGACAGTAACTAATACAATGAAAATAATAAGCGAAACTGGTCCATTTGTTCACGCATGAAATGATAACACGCCAAATAATTTGATCTTTATGATGAAATAAAATGTAAAACCTTAGATGCGTGTACGTCTATTAAAAATAGTTTAAAAATCTAAAAGAAGATTGTCATAACTTAACTGAAAACTAGAAAATTGTTTTCTATAAGTTCAAATAAAAAAAAGTATCTTCACGCACATATCCCCGAAGAGGTAGGCAGCAGCTCAACCAGGGCACCCACGACTAGCCGAAGACGCTAAGTCCCACAATGTGACATGTGGTAAGCCTATCGCCAACAGGGCACATTTCCAACCCCGAGCAACATATTTCTTTTATTAGAAATTTGGAAATACCCAATTATCTTTTTGTTCGACCCTGGATTCGAACCGGGGACTTCAAAAAAGGATAAAAGGAAATAGTGACTGTTCTACGTTAAACGACGCGGCAAACATATAGTTTATTATAAGTAAACATTTTACAAAAAAATTTCGCACCGGCTCACCAGGATTGGTACCAACGCCTTACGTATTCCTGCCGCCATAACGTCAAGACGTGTTCCAGTTTGGAGGGTAAGGTAGCCGGTAAACTTGCTCGAGGCGTAACATCCCATCCTCTGGTTGGCAACACACCATTTCCACATTTAGTGTCTCTAGGAAGCATGAATTTCTTATTATCAGGAAAGGAAAAGAATCGGCTATTTAGTAGGCACATTATATTATATGAAAGCTATATTTTTAATTGTTGTTTGCGATCAATATTTTCTATGATATTGAATAATAATTAAGCAACTAAATTTCCTGATTATGAAATACACTCATTCCTAATTCCTAATCCTTATTATAAAATCCGTCAACCAACTATGTAGTACCTTGTGCGTCATGAGTAACAAAACGAGTTTGTACTTACATCACAATTTTATAGTGGAATTCTTTTAAAACTATGATATCTAATAAGATAGTCATTGAAATGAAATAATGTTAAGTTTCGTATTTTACATGCCTGAACAACCATGACACATGGCTGTTTAGTTTGTGCTGTAGCCACGGCAGTCAAGCGCAAACGTTAAGAATGAGAGAGTTTTGGCACCATCATCGTGAATGAAGATGGTCGTAGTCTTTTCATAATTATTGAATTTCATGTTTATATTGAGTTAAATTAGTCAATTTTTGGTGGCATTTTGTACAATTTTGTTCAGTGTAAGTGAATAATTTGACCACCTCGTTACTCTAGGGGCTAGCGTACTCGCCTAAAAATCG
>NJDD01027860.1:0-11321 GCA_002245505.1 Calephelis nemesis
CATTTACATTTAATTTAATATTACTCTTTTAATTTTGACATGGACATTTATTATTTTTTCTTTTAATTTTCTTTTATTCAACTAACTTAAGCATAAATAATTAAGTTTTACAAATGTATAAATAGCAAATTAAATTTAGTAATTAGTTAATGAAATGGAGGTAATTAACATGTTATTTATTATTGTTTCTCAAATTGGATTAATTTCCCGATTCAGTGGAGAAAAAATCAATAGCTTGCAACCCCATTGTATGACGCATTTAAGTTTTTTTTTTTTGTATCTACCCACTATGAAATGAATTTATGTTTATTATTCAAAAATATTGTTCAGTAATTTAAGTTCTAGCCCTGATGATGCTGTAAAAAGCGAAACCGGTAGGCTATTTATAAAATAATAGGTTTATATATTATAATAAAATATAAGTGATACGTAAAACAGTACAAGTGTTTCTTCCTTTAAAAATATGAATATTTGGAAGTTTTACCAAGCGGCGACGATGGAAAATATCAAATATTTCGGAAAAAAGATGGCCGCCATACAAATTTCAATAGGCTGTGGATTTTAAACGGTTAGAGATGGAGATTTGCTTTCATAGTGAATATTGCTCAGTGTTGTCAGGGCTTTTCGGATTTTTTTAATTTTTTCAAGATGGCGGCTATTTTTTTTATTTTTTAAAATATTCGAAAGTTTCGGGTCAAGTCGCTAAGCTTGACGGGGTTTTAAGGAGTAATGGGGGCGGAGATTTTGATTTTTTTATAAATGTTCAAATCCAAGATGGCGACCGGAAGTTATAATTGAAACACCACCACGGCGGTCTTAGCTTGAAAATTGTTGTGCCATATAATTGCATAAATCGTGAAAGTAAGATATAAATTGTAAAATCTGATCCACCATGATCTGGTAAAAAGGTAAGTAACGGCCTGCCTAAACGGAAAAACATAGATCATTGATCATTATGCCCGTTTGTAGAGCCCAGGTGGCAATTACCAGAACTTGTGAAAAAATTTCAAAATGGCGAAAAACAAGATGGCCGCCATACAACAATCGGGTTTTTTACATTTTTTAAGATTCCTAACCGTTATAGATATACTTGATTTGGGTATTATTTGAGACATAAACGAGGGCGCTGATTCTGAACTTGGTGACCATTTTGAAATCTAAGATGGCTAATGGAAGTTTTTAATGAAAAACTGCTATGTTAGACCAAGACTAAATCTTTTTGAACTCTTAAATAAAGCCTAATTAAAAAGTAAGAAATATAAAATATTTGCTTAGCTACCTATACCTTGTAAAAAAATTACCAAAGGTCAGTTTAAACGGAAAGGCGTAGTGAGTCTGAGATACCGCCATTTGTTAGAGCTTATTAGGCAATTGCTAGAAATTAAAACAAAATTGAAAATTTGGAAAACAAAATGGCTGTTATTCCAAACAAAATTTACTGAAAAATTGCTATTTTCGCAACCGTTTCATAAAATGACCATATTGGTGTCATTTGAGACTGAAAAGAAGATGCTGATTTCAAATTTAGCAACCATTTTAAAATCCAAGATGGCGACCGGAAGTTATTGTTGAAAATCTGTTACAACCATGATGCAATAATAAATCTTATGTCTTCTGATAGAATTTACTTTAAAAGAACATAATGCATAATTTCCCTTGAGCTACCTTTAGCTGGACAAAAGTTTGGCAACGGCCCACCAAAACCAAAACAAGTAATGAGATCGAGATTATGCTATTTTATAGAGCTGAGGTGGCAATTACCAAGGCCTCATGAAAAATTTTCTAATTTTCAAAAACAAAATGGCTGCTATTGAAAAACGTATTTCTGCTGAATTTTCAATTTTCAAGATTAAAGCACCGCGATCTCACAGTGAGGCCACAGGTCGAACTGTGAGCACAAGGTACTATTCGCGAACTGCTTGCTGCTCGAGCAGCAACGCGATATGTGTAGTTTGGACGAGTTTTAACTCTAAATACACCTGATTAAGTCCTGTGCTCATTTGGAAATATCGAGTTTAGTATGGATGTTTTGAGATGTAGACTGGAGCACCGCGATCTTACTGTGAGGCCAAAGACCGAACTGTGAGCACAAGGTGCTATTCGCGAGCTGATCTTAGCTCGTGCAGCACGCGATATGTGTAGTTTGACAGAGGTTGAGCACAAACTAAGCGAAACGAGATATGTGTAGTTTGAACGAGTTTTAACTCTCAATATCCTTGATTAAGTCCTGCGCTAATTTGGAAATATCGATTTCAGAATGGACTTTGATGTCTTGAGATGTAGACTGGAGCACCGGAAGCACGAGATGTACAAGGTACCATTCGCGAGCTGCAAGCAGCTCGCGCAGCATGCGATATGAGTAGATTGAATGAGTTTGAATTCTAAGTACACTTGATTAAGTCTCTCAAGGGAGAAAAGACTTCACCGTCCCTTACTTTACTTGGTGGCATTTTGCGAAATTCTATATGGAGAATGCACGCACCTATAGGAAATATAGATTTGAGTGTCGACTTCAATGTCTAAAGGTTGTTGTCTGAAGCACCGCGAGCTCACAGTGAGGCAGCAGGCCGAACTGTGAGCCCAAGGTGCTACTCGCAGCTGATCTTAGCTCACGCAGCACGTGATATGTGTAGTTTGACAGAGGTTGAGCTCAAACTACTACTGATAACCTCCTTTCAAGCAAACACAACTCTTCACCATTCTTTACTCAAAGAAAATAAAACTAAAAATGTAACAAAAACTAGCCACACTGGACAACAGTCTACATGGGCAGCGGATGTTTTATATAAGTGTATTTTGTAAATTTAATCAGAATTAGACAAGATATAAGCTGAAATAGTAAATTATTTGGTTACGCTAGGACTTGACAAAGCGATGACGTCCTAAATATCGATGAATGTTATTTATATTGGCTGTTTAGCTAAATTCAGATACATTGTTACACAAAATACACTTCTACTTAAGGCAGAGATGTCCTTAGTACCTATATGAATCATTTTATGAATATTTTATATTAAATTTAGTCTATAAATCATATTTTGGAACGACGATGTTTAAGAATATTTATTTTTATTTTTATGTCTGATGAAAATGTATTTTATTTTTCACGGCTGTCAGAAGCCATTCGTAATCAAAAACTGAGTAAAAATTTAAAATTTGAAATAGGAACTCATCTGGAAACATTGGAAAATAAATTTAATCGATACTATCGAGATATCAATTCCGGGTCTCCAATGTGGCACATAACCAGAAACCCATTTGTTGTCGATGTCTTACAATTACCTGAAGAAGTTCAAGAATAATTTTTAGAAATGAAGGCTGATTCGACAATGAAAGTTGACTTTTATCTTTTAACGTTAGAAAAATTTGGATCAAACGATTCGTTGTTAACCCAAGAGTTGCATCTCTTGCCTTAAAAGTACTTATTCCATTTTCGTCCACTTATTTATGCGAGACAGGTTTTTCAGCTCTTGTTTTAATAAAAACTAAGCAGCGAAATCGCCTTGCCGTCGATAGCGATTTAATCATAGCTTTAGCAAATACTGAACCTAAAATCGACCGACTGGTTAAAAACATGCAAGCTCAAGTATCTCATGTACTAAAAAATATTTTATTTATTTGTTTTAAAATTACTTTAAATTAAAAGTTATTTGAAAATTGTAAGTACAAAATGTATGGTAGGCCGTTACAGATATTTTTTTTAAGTTACTGGATGAAACCCTTCTAAAAAGAAAAAAAGCCATAAACGTAATAGAAAAAATAAATTACGGGTATTTTGAAGTCGGGAAGTGGGAGGATGAGGACTCTGTAGACTTTAAATCCTCTTTGCAAAAAAGCCAATGTGCCAATTGCAGTGCAATTGTGATAAGTTTCATGGTGTTCAACCCAAAATGTAGGTTATTTCGATTTTCGTGAAAGTATTTTACTATTTCAATGTTTTCTTCCGCTCTTTATCCATAATCAATATATTGTATCTTTATTCTACGTATTTAAAATACCTAAAAATAAATAATTTAATTCCCAAGAAAAATGTGTGTTTCCTATTTATATTGAAAATTACTTAAGGGGGCACGGAAATATTATTTATGGCTCGGGGACGCTCAGTGAAATAATAGTTGGGAAAGTCTGCGTTAGATTTTTCTCTCATGTAACTTAAATTATATTAATTTATAGTTGTGTTCTGATACATTCCTAACGAATACTTTACTAAGACGATTTTAAATAAAGATGGGTGGACTCCAAGTAACACATGTACACACGCAAATGGTACTCATGGCTAGATTACTAGCTAGGCTTTACTTCCGAATATTTTATTACAAATTAGCCCGCTCGCGACTCCGTCCGAGCGGATGCCAGTCTTCGCGTGATAAAACAGAAAAATATTTTTTTTTCTACGTATTTTTCCAGGATAAAAAATATCCCATTTTATGACCAGGATTATAAGGTAAAAGTAACGCAACGAACACTTTGATCGATGTTGATGTCAGCAGTAGAGCTTTCCCACATTGCAGCCACCATATTTCGTGCATTATTATGGACCACAGCAATTGTTTTATCTGCCAAATTCCACTCCGATAAAGCATTGCATAAATGATGGTAAATATTTGTTGCCGAGTGACTTTCAGTCATTTCCAAGGTGTTTAAAGTTACAGAGTATAAATTCCATAACTCATCTATAGCATGTACTGTAATTGTAATATATGAAACTACAGAACGAGGTGTCCAAGCGTTCGTTGTAATCGACATATCATAAAAATTACGAAGAGTTTCCAGTATGTCTTCTTGCACTGATTGGTACAAGACTTCTAAGCAATCTTTTACGACTGTTTTGCTCGGAATCACATATTCAGGATTAAGAGCTTTAACGAATTGTATAAATTCTGAACCTTCGGAGTGTGATAACGGTCACATATCTATTACTATGTATTTTACAAGTGACATAGTGATCGCTTCAGCCTTAGGATTCTAAAAGAATTCTGTTAACAGAAACATTTTATAACTTATTTAAAAAAATTAAAAAAAATTGAGTTTTCTTATTAGAAAATTGAAAAAAGTAATTAAAGTCACACTTTACGACTGTAATATTCTTTTGTTAAACGTCTTTTCATTGGAGTTGTTGCTGTATCTAAGTTTGATTCCTCATCCAAGCTAGGATTTAATTATAAATAAATTTATTATATTGATAGATCAATATAAATTTACAAATATAAAAATTTCATATTCGGTTTTCAAAAAAATAATGAATTTTATTAAATACAATAATTCCTTATAAAAGAGAAAAATGATACTTACAGTGATTCAGATTCTATGTCTTCAATAATTGCACTTTGTCATTATCTTTCTGTAGAAAAGGAATCATTAGCTGGTTAGCCGTTGGCTGATTAGCTGAGCTAATTAAGTTAACCGGTTAAATTAGGTAAGCCTATCGGTTAGCTAACTAATTAATTTAGCTAACTTTTTTAGCCAGCTTTTATGTCATAAATCCAATAATTATTTACAGCAAATATAATTCATAAATAGATATTATAAAAACAATTATCAAAAAGCCGATCAAGAACCTGATGTTGTCTGATGAACATGTAAAAAATGTTAGTTGAGGTAATTTACATGGTCTACCATATAATTACTATTGAGTCAATTCTAGTATTTGTCGTGCTGATTTTGTATTAGAGTAGCAGAGTAGTAGAGGAGTAATTAAGAGATTAAAATTATGAGATTATTTGAGCTTCATAAGAGAAATTTGTATTTTGTTAATGGAAACAATGAAAACGGAACGGGAAAACTTTAAATTTCGCACCATGCCATGACTGGGTGCGTTGAGCGCATGCGCCAGTGATAAATTACCTATTTATAATTGTTAATAAAAAGAATTTAATAAATAATATAAAAGCAAAAACTATAGACCAATACTGACCTAACGATAAAGAATGCAGAAATACAAAGATAAATGAGTTTTCGTTTAAATGAGATGCTAATTTTTAAACGTTTAGCATTTACTCACATTGCACTAGAGATTCTTTCAATCCTTTGTAGTTGTTTAAACTTGAAAACATTTATCTAGACGTTTAAATAAGTATGTGTCGCTTAGGATAAAACGTTCTTTGAAGGTTTAATCTAAGAAAGTAACTTTTGTGTAGGTAGGTTTTCGTTATTAACAAATAATTGTCTAAATATGGTTTGTTGTCTTTCCGTTTTAAATTAATTTCTGACGAAACCTTTACCTGTGTGCGTAACTGCTTGTACGAAGTACACATAGATTAACGGGTCATCACCAACAAGACTACCTACTGGTAATACATTATATAGTGTTGTGCAAAGAATATAAATACTCTTTAAAAAGAGGTGTTGTGCAGTAAATTGTCCGGGTAGGGATCCTACATACTTCTACCAAAATGACAGATGTAATGTTATGTTACAGTTTGACTAAATTTGGTTTCTTAATATCTCATCTTGTTGTCATCATATTATGGCAAGTAAGGTAACTGATAAAATTTAGTTGCACAATAGTCAATGACACACTTGGTAAACCGCAGTTGTCCCCTACAAATTATCAGTGGTTCTCTAATATATGAAGCATGTTATTATACATATAAACCTTCCTCTTGAATCACTCTACCTATTTAAAAAAACCGCAACAAAATCCGTTGCGTAGTTTCAAAGATTTAAGCATACATACATACAGACAGACGCGGAAAGTGACTTTGCTTTATACTATATATAAGTAGATAACAAAAAGTAAGAGCACGATAGCGGTGAATTGTACGAGCAGACATTACTGTTTTACTTCAAAATACTCCCTCTGATTGGTTCATATGGACAAACCCAGATTCGATACTCACTTGAAAGGGACGTAACTAAGTTTGATTCTAAACAATACTTTTAAGGCGAGGTGAGTTCTAAAAACAGGCTTTTTTGAAATAATTTTTTGCCTAAAGCTTACGAGATAAGACAGTAAAATAATATATGTGAATTTTGATCATATTTTTTATAATAATACGTCATCCACAACACGATTATGATTATTTTACTCGATAGTAAAAAATTACAAAGTAGGGTCTAAAATTGAGATTCAAACTCATTATTTGTTAAACGATTTTAAAGATATATAATTCAAATTAATTTGATTGGTGTATGATGTATTATTCATTCATGTGTCTGAATTAAAATTTTGATTTAATATCGTATATAAAAATAATTAAATAATTTCCAGTTAACTCGCAAGAATTTATAATAACCCTTTCCGCGTTACACTGCTTCTCATTCATTTCTACGCCGATAGACAGTGACCGATGAGGCGTCGTGCTAGCCGGACGTGTGTCGCTGCGTTATTCAACTGATATAAAACTAAAAAGTTTATTTTTATAGTTCATTATTTTTTCAAAAAGAATATCACTAAAACCATTAAAACATTTTTGTAATAATAAATTATTATCAAAATGTTTTGATTCATTACGATTCTTCCACAAAAAATCGACCCGTCAAGAACCTGTAGCACCACAGAGCAGCAAATGTCCAGTAGGAACGCTTATAAGATGTTATTGAGTATTGACTACATTATGGTCAATAAGTTTCGTATCTGTTTCTTTAATGTTATAGGAACGCAAACAAGCTGACGGATTTCCTGAACACACCAAAGATGGTAAAGGTGCGTTGCCAACCTGAGGTCAGGATGTTAGGCTTCGAGCAAAAGTAAGTTTACCGGCTACCTTACTCTCCAAACCGGAACACGTCATGACGTTATGGCGGCAGGAATAGGTAAGGCTGTGGTACCAATCCGGGCGAGTCGCTGCGAAACTCTACCACCTAGTCAGATGTCACGGTGTTAGTGATGTTATCATCACTAACACCGTGACATCTGACCTATGCTCGCCTTTTACGAGCTGCCTGGCAAGGAAGGCAGATGGTCTATTCTACAAAGGAGCCCGGACCAACACGGGGATGGCTTGATGGTGGCTTAAACCAGACAAGAAGACACTCGAAATTCTCGATGCCCAATGTGAAGAGGCGCCGTAAGGCAGATTTAATGAACGAAATAAGCACAGTGGAAGCGCCCCACTACATTTTTTTCCAAATCCTCTGCTTCACCCCCTCAAATAACAGAAGATGCAAGATATACACGCCTTAAATATTGAGTTGCACAAAAACCTATCAAGTTTTTTGTTATAACCACTCAAACGCCCAGGCGACTGTCGCTGCCTAATTTTTTTTAACGTTAAACGTTAAGGTGGCTATGGCGGCCTCACTAACTTATTCACTTTAAACAATTTTTTGTCTGTGAAAAGTTTCAAGGAGTTACATGTATGTTAAACATTAGGTGACTTTCAATTAAATGCATAGATTATAATAAATGCCGTCTGAGTGTAGGCAAAGCAGTTCGCCAGCTGACGACAAGTTTTGAAAAAAAAATGTTTACAAACAGTGTGTCAAGTGTTTCAACGTGGAAGTGAACTCCTTTTTTAAAATGAAAGTAATATTTTATTTATTGTTTCAGTTTATTAGTGTAACATAAATAAATATTGTCTTTGCTAGTAGGTAGTAAAATAAAATGAGTCACACTTAATTAATGGAAATCCCAGACCATAGAGAAAAATTCAATAGATGTCCATTGTTCACAGTGACACTCGTGAGTCAGTGTTGCTAGCGGCGGAAAGTGAAATGTAACATACGAAAAAAATAGAAGTAATATTTTCATGAAAAAAATTACACTGTTTTTGTGTATAGGACAATAGCAATCCTAAATGATTTGATATTTTCTTACACGAAAACTAAAAATTATCTTATTGATTAAGATAACTTGTAGATCTAATTTTTTGGAAAAGAAGAGGAAAACGGGCAACTATACCACTTTTCAGTAAGTGTCACCACTCACAGATCTGCACTATTAGATCTGTTGCCTCTGTGGTCGAGCCGTTCGGGTGCTGGACTTGACTGTATGAGGTACCGGGTTCGAATCCCGGGTCGGCCAACTAAAAGAAAATTGGATTTTTCCAATTTTCTAATAAAAAAAATTCTGGTCGGGATTGAAAATGTGCCCGGTTGGCGATAGACTTGCCACCTATCACACTGTGGGACTTAGTGTCTTCGGCTAGTCGTGGGTGCCCTGGATGTGCTTCTGCCTGCCTCTTCGGGGATATGGGCGTGAGATACTTTTTTTTAACTTTTTTTTCTGTTGTCAAATGTTTGAGAAATTAAAGGTAGAAGCAACGCAAAGCAAGTAGGTACGCAACGTGTATGATGCATGATGACGTCTTAAATCGTGTGACACCATTGAATAAATATGAAAACGTGTGGCAAACCTAGAAACACACTTGTCTTACGCAACGCTATCGTACCATATCAAACCACGCGTACTTAGATCTGTTAATCCAGATCGTCATGGAAAAGGTGGAGGTGATAACGCGCTATCCCATGCGTCAGTCAAATGTGTTTTTAGATAGGCGTACGTACGTGCGACGCGTCAGACGCAGATGAAACGTTGTTGGAGAAGGAACGTTACTAACTATAAAATCAGGGGAGAATTTATTCGTGTACTCAATATAAGTATAACTCAATATAATAGAAGACTATTATCTATTTATTTTGTTTTTGTAACAAAGTCATATAGATTTAAAAATAAACAAACGTAATAAACCGCTTTTAAATTCACTTTCCGAATTAGAAAACATTTTACAATGAAGTCAGAACAACGTCTGACGTCAATTATACGTTGCATACGTGGGACCAGTGTGCATGCCTACTCGCCCACATCGTAATGCATATGAAGTACACGTGGGCGCAGTCTGTTTCTACCTTAATAGGTATACGTTCTTCCTTTTACCTCACATCAGCTTGGAAATACCGCGGCTTCTAACTAAAGTTCCACAAAGATGTTGTTTTGTACTAAGTGTAACAAATAACTTAGGAATCCTATGATTCCATATCCCATATCCATAGGAACAAGTTGAAGTGAGTGATATTCCGATGGCCCTTATACGAAGGTTAAACTTAGTAATATGTATTGAACCAAAAACATTTTTTGAAGCTTTTTCAATGACTTATTCGCTTGAAAATAATAAGAGATCCAATATTGTCACGCAATGTTAAAGGCGTAATAGTTAACTATCCAGTTATTAACATTTAGATGTGTTATAAGGTAGATACAGTGGAACGGAAAAGGCTGAAGCTGGGGAGACCCTACCTGATGTGAACTCCCTAATCTCCATATGGTTTGAAGTAACGTATAATCTTACTGAGCATTATCAAACGGCTTAAAGGTTTCCTTAAAATTTTTAATCCAGATGACCATAAAACTAAATATGTCTAGATATGTCAACATCAAGTGTACCAATACTTGATGTTGCAGTTCGAGAAATGCTTTCACGTCTAGGACATAATATCATAGAGTACTTAGCGGAAAACACCCGGACTTATATCTTCTTGAAGTTAAATAATTCTAGGCTTTCTTGGCCCTAATCAGAAATTTTGGTCTAAAGACTAGTCTGCGAGTAAACACAAGCTTACTTATACCATCAATGATACGTTCTCAAAAATTGGGGCCAGCTGAATTTTAGTCCTCAGTTTCACAACGAGTCACTGATATGCAATATTGTGGCAAAAAGAACATATTGGAAACGTCATCATTAACAGTTTTGGACTCCGAGTCAAAACTATTAGCCAACGCCTACTCTTTGCTTGGATTAGTACTTGCTTAAATCAGTGTGATAAATAAATTAGAGGAACATCAGTGATGAAAAGTGTACTCTTATGTGCTGTTTATATTCGAGGTATCCTAAGTGTTAGCAGTCAATTATGGATTACATCAATAATGGATAATAACGACGTATATATGGTATATGTGATAGTCCTTCCCGTGGGTCCGAGCCTTGTCGTGGCGGGAGGCTGAGGAGCTGGGATCGAGCCAGGGCCCCGGTGAAACTAATACGGACCAGGGAGGGCGCTCCTCAGTATTCCTCTCTGTCCAAGAGGGGACACGAGGAGTGCACAAAGGGTGGTGGACCATATGGCCCGCGTGGGATGGCGGCAGCACGGCCCGCGGAGAAGGGGAGCGGGCTTTCCATCTAGCCTGCCCGGTCGAGATGGAGTTGCGACAGGTACGGGGGCACCTGTCGCCACTGGAACCCCCGAAGTGGTGCACGCTGTGTCTTCGTGCACCACTTCTGACGATATGCGGCCTCTGTTGAGTGGGGCTGCCAGAAGGGGATCGTTGGATCCAGCGCCGCCGGGGCAGTGGAAGTTTGCGAAAGCGTCCTCACAGCCCCGGAACCTGGCGAAGGGGAGGAAACCGTGTGGTTTTAGTGAGTAGGAGTCTCACATACTTCCTC
>NJDD01028116.1:0-24542 GCA_002245505.1 Calephelis nemesis
ATGTTTGTCGAAGAACCTCCACATAGAGTCGTCAAAGTTGTTTCCACTATAAATCCCAGACAATCATACACATTTACACCAAATGTTTATCCTCCTGAAAATATTCACACTGTTAAAACTAAATCTCGTGCAAAATAAATATTTTATAAAATATAATTTAGTTTTTATTGGATTTTTAGCTTTGAAAAGTACAAGTACAATAATACATTATTTGTTTTTGTCGCATGGTTATAAACAAAACCTCATTATTTTATTCTTCTGAACTCAACTTAAAACTATATTAAAAGGTATTGAGATTTAACATTTATATGTAAAAATTAAGATACAATAGATAAGCTTATTTCAAATGAGAGATCTATCTACGAGCTTCATTAAAAACCTCTTAAATCTATAATTAATAATATGTATAGACTCAATAAAGAATCAAGTTTTTCTTTTGCAATATGCAATCTATATATATGAACTTCGGACTAGCCTTCCTTAGACATTTTTGTAACGAGTTTGGACATAGGATTTAATATACTTTTGAAGCCGGCACTATTAGTAATTAATTAACCTAAATGCAAATATCCCTGCTGAAATGGCTTCTTTACGCCAGAGTTAACTACCTACTTCCCTGTTTATAAAAAAATGACAATTGTGTTTCAGGTGTGCCTGGGTAAGTTTCATAGTGTATGGGTGTGCGGGTCTGGAGAGGGCGGGGAGGTGTGGTGTGCGGGACAGCCGGCCCGCGCTGGCGGCCCGCACTCCACCGCGCTGCGCCCGGTACCGCTTCGGTTGCCAGAGCCCTGTCAACAAGTAGCTATTACACTTACCTCTACTGTGTTTCTCCTGCAAAGTGGCGCGGTAAGCCGTTCGATATAGTATTAATTATAGCTATACGTATAAATAATACTCTAGGAATTCTATTAATTGAAGATATTTAAGGTTTTACCCTACCCTTAGGACTGAAAAATTACACTGCCGTTATGCCCTAAAATGTTGAAAGTGTAAACATTAAAACGGGAAAAAGTTTTTATTAATAAAGACAGATTCGTTGGATATATGTACTAGATTTCGAACACCCGTCTACACCTTAGAGAGTTCTATATAATGTTTCTTCCAAAATTTTGTAATGTAGAGCGTGTATGCTAACCTCTCGGCCCACGAGGCGGTCTGATGTATCAGTAGGTTGAAAATGACGAAGTTTATATGTCTATGTAATCGTGACAGACAGATGCCATTTGAAAGATCTTATTGGAATAATTGTCAAATACTGATAAAAAAATCGTTTTTCATTCAGGTAGTCCAATACTCTTTAAATAATACGGAAAACTCGAGCCCTTCTTCTGCAAAGAGCCCCTCAACGATCAAACTGGCGTCAGTGAAGCCACTGATAAAGATCTCCCACCCGTTAGGAATATGCTCTGGTAGATCCCATGCGGTGGTTTGGAATGCCCATGCGATATATACATGGGGACAAAACCTGGGACAATTGGGGCATTCTCTGGAGGATAAAATTGTTGCTGTACCTAAAAGAGTAAGTTTATACAATACTAGCGGCCCGCCCCGGCTTCGCACGGGTATAAAACATACATATACCTTCCTCTTCAGTCACTTTATCTATTAAAAAAACCGCTTCAAAATTCGTTGTGTATTTTTGAAGATTAAAGCATACAAAGGGTCTTCGAGACAAAGGAAGCGACTTTTTTTATATTGTGTAGTGATGTTATCATTGTGGCATGAACACAGCTCTCCTGATGGTAAGACAAGTGGGCTTTATAGCTTCATGAATGGGCAGAGCGGTGTATTCCTAACCACACAGCACTCGACCACGAGTGTTCTTATTGGTAGTGACACATGTAACCTATGCTGGCCTCCTATGAACTCCCGGTAGAGAGACCAATGGTCTTCTACACAGAGGGCCTGGACCAGCATGGGGTAAATGTGTGTGCATTAATTAATATTTCCTTTTTATTAAACTCTAACCCCGAATCTCTCCTAGTCACCAGTTTATAAAGATTTATAATGTATAGCATATGACGTTTGTTCCTTGACTTGTTTTTTTTTTAAATAAGATATTTTTCTTATATTATAGTTAATGTTAATAAATTAATAAATCTTAACTTGATAGTAATTTTAATCACAGTTGTTCAATTCTTTGTCACAAATGCAAATATGAAAAAATAGATATAAAAATCATTTATGTACAATTTTGGATAAAAAAAAAACAAAAAAAGGAATATTTAAAAACCACAGCCACGCACAATTTGTCATATATTTGTAAAATAAAAACTGTTAATGTAAAAACTATTAATATTATAAAAATCAAAATGCTTCAGTGCCCAGTTGGCTGACTAATTACTGTAATTATTAAAGCTAGGGGTCGCCCATTGGTCGAAATTCGACCATAATAAATTTTAATATCTTGTTGATAAGAACGCCATCTTCATTTCTCAAGACCAAGTACTTTGTTTCCAAATTTTATAGTGCGCCATCTGTGATCTTTTATCGTTATCATCAATATATTTGTTAGTGGTAGTATGTGTAATGTTTTATTTTTTGAATTAATGCACTTTATAAAACATTATCATTAAAATATTAGCGTTCTGCACTTCTCCTACACATAAACTATAAGTGTGCCAAATTTCATACTCCTCCGTCAGGGCAATTTTCGTAAAAAGGGGTCCAGGTTTTTGCTTTACGTATTAATATAAAGATATTGTTGCCTATTTAAAAAATGTATTTTATTGTGTTAGGAAAACATGTCAAATTTCACAATTAGAATTGTTTTAGGTAGCCATAACATTGAATAACAAAGAAGAAGCCACTTTGCAACTAGTGGATGCCTCAGATGCCGCTACAGTCTTAACTACTAGTCGGGGAGACGTGTATTTACTTCACAAACATATTTGCAAGAAAATTGTCATAAAGTAAGAAACATTTTTATTAATATTTAAACAAAGTTTTTAAATATGTATATAAATTTAAAAATGATCAAAGATCCTCCAAAATCTATTTGTAATCATAGAAAAACTACTAGCCCTTCTAGAAATTTAAACTTTTTTGCTAGCGAAACTTTATTCGTCTAAATAATAAACGTCAACTAAAAGTACCCCATGGTTGGAGCAGACATCGTAGTATATGTGAAACAGACTATAACGGCAACTTAATCTTTAAAGTATCTGAACAAGCACGCGGCTTTTGCAATTGCTACTCTACCCTCCGGACTGGAACATGACATTGATCATTATGGCGCCAGGAATAGGTTAGACGGTGGATCCCTACCTGGACAAGTTGATGCACAGCGCTCTACCATAAGTGGTCTTGCTGGTAGTGACCTGTTTCGCTTTTACTTGCCTCTTATGAACTGTCAACACGGGTAAAAAAGAGTTTTTGGAACGAAGTTCCTTATTGTGCGTTGTGAAAGGGGGCTGGACGGCAAAAATCTCAAGAAAAGTTGTCTCGACACTTTTTGCTATTACTAAGCTCTTAGATCTAGTGACAACCTTTCTCTCCAAGTACCCTCTCGTAACACTAACTATTATAGCCGATCTTTTACCTCGCTATCAGTAAATCTTTGGAACTCGCTCCCAGTAGAAGTCAGGAAAGCCCCAAATATCAATACGTTTAAAAATATGGTTAAACGTCACTTTCTACATTCAATATGACTCGATTAAGTAATTCTGTTTATGCTTTTTTTTCCTTTATTTTAAAATCTTTATATTCCACTTAATATTGCATGTGTTATATTTCTTTTTTGTGTATTAAGAGCACCATCGTGCAAAATTTATTTTATTATGTCTCCATAACGTGGGGTTGCCTGGAAGAGATAGCTGTTTTGGCGATAAGGCCGCCTTTGTGTATCACTTAGTTTTTAAGTTTCTTTTAATGTATTTATTTTTATGTATTTTGGTGCACAATAAAGAGTTATTCTATTCTAAGCTGCGCTTGCTTGTTAGCTGTGCGGCGTGCGCATGTTTCTCTGTATAAGAGAGATAGAGATAGATAGATAGATAGATAGAGAGAGAGAGAGAGAGAGAGAGAGAGAGAGAGAGAAAGAGAGAGAGAGAGAGAGAGAGAGAGAACTTCGTTCCATGCGGGTTTCCTCAACTTTTTTTTTTACCCGAAGCCAGTACGAATTAAAACACAATTTCACCTTATGGTTTTTTTTTTATTATTCTTCTCCTATCCCAGTTTTATCGATAAGTTTTGTTTGCGCGGGTTAATATATCACTTTTAATAATTTAGGCTATAATTTTAGGCAGATAAATCTCAAACAAGTTTGTGTGGAAGCAAAAGTAAGCGAACAGGGAGTTTACTCTAGAGTGACGGTTCTACTGTTGACAAATGTTGGACAGCTGATGGTATGGCAAGATATCAACAACAGATTGACCAGGTATGTTTTACACTTCTCTGTGGTCTAGGGGTCCAGTGTTGGACTTGACTTCATGTGGTCTCGGATTCGATCCCTGGGCCAGACAACCAAAAGAAAATGTGTTTTTCAATTTTCTCATAGAATAACCTTGCCCGGGATTGGACCTGTGGCCGGTTGGCGATAGGCTTGTCATTTAACACATTGTGGGACCTTCTAAAAAATACTATCATAGAAAATCTACTGATTGAGATGAAAAGATAACAACATACTTTTTTAAGTCTAGTATTCTATTATGATCCGTGTATGACCGGATCCGTATATTTGTTTCACCGTCATCCGTATATTTTTACGTACATAAAATTGTTACTTAATATTATTTAAATAACTTTCTCGTATATTCGTTAAGCGTTGGCAAATAAGGGTCCTATCTATTTCTTGGTAATGTACAAATACTGCTACTTTTCTAAAATGTAATGTATTTATGAAACTTGCTAAAATAAATTGGGAGCTTGAATTTCCTGTTTTACATTTATAATTTTAGGATTCTACACATGAATAGACACCACGTTTATCTCTCCAGTGATTAGTTTGTAAATCTAACGAAAATATTTTTTATATTGGACTTGGCTACCATTTTACATTTATATTTTTAATAGGACTATATTTTCGGAGTGGTACCTGGTATTTTATTCAGAAGTTAAAACTTTCTTAATAAGCGTTAATCATGTTATCTCTGTTTAAAATAACCAACAAACCTTTTTAACATTTTCTACGTTCGTATTGTAATACTTGAGTAGGTTATTAATTATTTGCGAATGTAGATTTGTTATGCTTTATTTGTTATAACATAGTGAACAAACAGACGTACCTATAAGGAGAGTTCCATATAATATCAAATATCATTATGGATATTTCTATTTTAGGTGTGTTTTCGGGTTAACCCACCAAATTCACGTAAAATATGTAGCTTTAACACATGACGCATTGTATTTCACAACCAAGTACGGAGAAGCCTTCATTGGTAATATATCTCGGAAAACTACGCCCACCCCGGCCAAGCCAATCAAGAAGGAGAAAGAAAAGGACAACAAATCCTCTCTTGTGAAGTTTTTGGAAAAGGACGACTGCACTTCTGTCCGTATAACGAAGATACCAAACATTCACAGAGCGTCGGTTATTGCTGTTGACGGTGAAGGCTTAAATTTTGCGTGTATTCAGGTAAATTTAAAGTTTTTGTTTTTCGAATATTTTAAATATTTAAACAATCAAGCGAACCAATCCTAGGTTTAAAAGCCGTTTATATCTTAAACCACAAAAATGTGTTTATACCCTTGTGGCGTCGGAATGTGACGAACCCAAGTTCCGCTTATTGTTGCTGGATAATTCCACACGTGGAGTCAGTCATAAGTAGTCGAGAGCTCTTACGGAATAACACCATCGCCTTATCTAATACTGTCACCCTAATGTTAGTGCTCGCTACTACCGTGCTTCTTCCGCTAAAGTTGCCCACGTGATCTTAGATCTGATTATAACATAATGCGCCAGTAACATGTGTGGTATCTAAAGGTTACGCTTGTCTCTTGCCGTCAGGAGAGGCACCAACTTGTTCACTTTTTTAACACAAACAAAATGACTTAACTTTTAGGACAAACCGATATGCGGGCTAACTTCAGTGCCGGATCTGTCGCCTTCTTGTCTCTCCAAACACATGGAATCTTTGATGGAGACTGCAGCTGATGATGATATACTACACGACGTTATCTTTAAGGTAAAATATATGTGCCATATCTTTGACGTATGTGTTTGTTTATTATTGTAACTAATTTTCCTCTCTCCTTCACCCTTTGTGTTTGCTCGTCAGCACTAGAACCACTTAAAAATACCGTAAATCCGTATGAAAACTAGCATCATAACAGATTATGCTATTTTCCTTTCCAGTAACATTCCTGTCAAAATCGTTCCAGTCGCTTTGTAGATTACAACAAAAAAAAAATAGTTTCTTTGTAATATTTTTAATAAATTGTTAATTTTCTGTATTTAATAAATTCTCTGAAAATATATCTTTTGCACGAAATCAGTACCCGAGAATTGTCTAAGTCGTTTTTTGACAACACTGGTGTGATGTCAATTATTTGACAGTTCCCGCGTTATTTTTCGATGATATTCTTCTTATTTTTTTTATTTTTCGATATTATTTTTTTGTTGAGAATCTCGTTTAAATTTATTTATACGAAATTGTTATTACGTACCACAGCAATAGTACAACAGTATTATTAAAATCTTATCTATGTCGTTGTAGGTCGGCACCAAACTATTCCCAGCCCATATTTTCATAATAGCCTCAAGTAGCGACTATCTCTACAAACTGTACCTAGACTCCCGCACTACTGATACCAAGCCCATTGTAGCCTTAGACAATGTTCATCCAGAAGTTTTTGAGAGAATCTTACGCTATATGTACACTGGTACTTGCGATGTGGCCGAGTTGGGGCCTTGCGGGCTTAAAATAAGGAAGGAAGATCTGATTGATAATAAAAAGAAAGAAACAATTGACATAGAACTGGATTTGGACTTTATTGGTAAGTTTTCTGATATACCTATACACATTTGTTAAGCCGACAGTATTTTTCTAATTGTAAAAGTAAATTTATATAGCATAATAAATATTTTCACGCCCGTATACCCAAACAGACAGTGTGAGGTATTTCCAGCCTATTTTTGTTTATGTTCATTTTAACGCGATGTTAAGAGAGACTATTGGGTCTTTATTTATAATTCATATACTTGTTACTTTGTTTACTAAATGAAATCTACTCTGTGGTATCCCGTGTTAGTCTAGATCCCCTTTGTCATCTGTTTGGCAGCTGATAAGAGGCGGAGGCGAGAATCGGTTAAATAGGACAAAACCAACAAGGTTTATGGTGTTAGAATGCTATACAGAATCTTTCCCTCTTAGAGTTCTATAGCTTTACCTATTTCTGTCGCCGTATAACGGTATTTGCTACTGTTGTGTTACGCCAGGCCAACCACAGAACAGTGACGCATCCATAAAATATATGTACCATTCTACAGTTTTTAACAATTTTTCACGACATATACACTACTGGCGTAAGCATAAAGTTTGTGCTCGCTATTTTCATGTTCCGCCTTGGTAGAAGTTACTTATCAAGTCATACGCGTCTAAGCCTTATGTTGGCAACGAAGAACCATCATGTTGTAGGTATTTTGTATTTTTTTATATTTTAAAGAAAACACCTCGGAGATTTCCGCATTCGAAGTATACAAAGGGCAAGTGAAGAAGAAGAACAGCCGGCGCCGCAGCGGGTCCCCGCAGACGGTACCGCGGCGCGACCACTGCGACCCCGTCAAGCTCGTGCAGGCCGGGGCCAAGCGGCTGCAGGTCATGGGGCTGCACAAACTGCTCGACAAGTTCTAGTAAGCTGCTACTTCTCCACTACTTTTACTAACCCTCCAAGGAAAAATAGGGGTGTTATAAGTTTGAAGTGTATGTGTTTGTCCGTGGCACAATAACGCCTAAACGAATGGCCCGATTTCTAGGTTTTTTTATTTTTCCTAGCAACACAAAGGACAAATTTTGTCTTAGGTTAGAGAAACTTTAATTTATGTTTATGGAGTACACCATAGAGGACTATTGTATAAAAAATCGAAACAAGTAGACCGATATTCTATTCAATTGATGTGGAATAGTATGAGTGTTTATTAAAAATATTAACAAAGAAGTGAGTGAAATCAACAATAGTGCATATTTTAGGTACTGAACTTGGCTGTTTCACATTTATGTTTTTAATGTGATTTTAGTTACAGAGACGGAACAGTGTACCTGAAAGAAAGTGCGACATACACAAAGAACGCCCCCCTGACTTGGGATCGCGACAGTTTCCCTGACCTGGTTGACACCAACGTCTGTTCCAAGGACAACATGCGCATCTCGGCTCACAAATGTGTGCTGGCCGCACGTCTGGAATACTTCCAGGGGATGTTTATGCATTCTTGGACTGAGGTAAGATTTTTGCTTGTATAATTATTATTACCTTTGTACTTAAAAACCTAAAAAGTTACCTAAGTGATTTTTCACATGCACGTTACCGTATGTCGCAAACCTGTCGTTTTGCATAAAATGGTATTTAGATAAATTTCGCCATTTAAAAAGAATATTTTTTATATACTTTACTAAAATCTTAACATTCATAAAAGAGAGATTCGAGAAAGAGTGGGATTGAAAGAGTGGTGGTGTTTAAATGAGCATGAGAGCATGGAGCATGGAGAGCATGGTCTGCTGGCTTGGCCGTGTGAAAAGAATGACATATGAAAGATTGATAATGCAGATATTAAAATTTATTAAGATTGCAGATATTATGGCAAAAGCCAATATTGACCACAATCACAATCACATTTTATCTAAGGGGGTGTCTTCGAAACCGTGTTTGTATGAAAATGATAATGAATGTCGAGGCCATAAAGCCAGGCAGGTCTGTAAGGATTGTTAGATTTGAGACTTGATACTCTCTGCCTACCCCGTAACGGACCTGGCATGACAATTTGTATGTATGTACTGAAATATAAGTGTTTAACAACAAAATATTGTTTCAGAGTAAGCTATTATCAACAGTGACCCTGCCAATTAACCATGGCATACTTCTACCTGTAATCAACTTTTTATACACTGATAAATGTCCAGAAATTGAAACATCCGATAGCATTGATTTTATTTGCAGCATGCTCATTGTGTCTGACCAACTGTTCATAGGCAGACTTAGAGAAATGTGTGAGATATCTCTAGCCAACCTCTTGACATTGAAAAACTGCACTGAGCTTTGCCAATTTGCTCATACGTACAACGCAACACAACTTAAACAATGCTGCATGGAATTTATATCCCTTAACATTTGCAATATCCTTGAAAACAAATCTCTGGATTTACTAGAGGACACTTTGTTAGAAGACATTACGAAATATTACTGCAAGTTCAACCCAATTATGTCATCTAGAATTATAACTCCATTTTACAATTCACCTGACGATTCCACTGTTGGTGAATGTGCCAAAACAAACCCAGTTGATTTAGATTATGTTGACGAAGAAGTTAAGAAAGATGATAGTGTTGAAGTGACGAAAAAGAAAAAGCAGAAGAAGATTGAATACACTGAAAGTGAAAAAGCAAGAATGAGATATGAATCAGTAAGTTCTGTTACATCTTTAGACCTGTCTCATGATACATCTGGTGATGTAACACTTTCTTTGAGTTCAATTTCGAAAGAGGAAACAAAACCTAATAAAGATGCAGACAAATGGACTAAAGTTCCAACATCACAGCAAAAACAACAGAAGGTTGTGCAAGCACGTCTAAAAGCTATATCAACTGCAAAAGATATTTTGCATGAACCAGCCACAACTTCATTTACGAAACTGACGAAAAACAATTCTTTTAGTGCCATAACCCAAGAGACAAGATTGTCAGTTTCTCCCAAAGAATCCATTAATGTGCCTAGTGAAAATGACAAAGCCTGGAACACTCAGGGTAATCTAGTTATAAATCATGTTGGACCGAAATTATCACAGAAGCAAAGGAAGAAATTAGCATTAGAAAGCGAGCAATCACCACGTCAAACGCTTGACAACTATTTAGCTGAGAAATTAAGTATTGGAAGTCCTCCAGAGAAGCCGAAGAATCCATGGAAAATATGTGAAGCGCCTATCGCGAGCAGTTCGCCAAATAAACCGAAATCAATTGAATTTAACAAAATTTTAGCAGATCAGAAAAAGCAAAAGGATGACTTTTCGAGAATCATGACAAAACCACTTATTATGACTCAGGTAAAGTAAAATTTGGAATTTAAAATTTTAAAGTTAATAAATATAAGATCATTTCAAATTTCTACTCAAAGCAATATAAGGTAATTTTAATTTATTATTATACCTAGCTATTGCCTTTCACATATAAAATACTACGTTCATGTCATGTTCATAAAATAAAAAAAGCCTTCTCATTATGCCCTTTCCATCGGAGCTGAATAAAATCTTAGTAATTTATGTAACCAGGCAGACAAAAACTACTAAACATATTTGTATTTTATTTTATCTTTCTATTAAGCTAGGTAATCCTAAAAAAGTCGTGGTAACAACATTTGTAGTTTTTTAGTCTTCCGCCAAATTATACAAGCATTACCAGTAACAATACAATGCGAATGTGGATGAATGTAGGTACCCGGGGAGACCAAGGCTGACATTTCACGATCAGATAAATCGGAAATTATCCGATGGTGGTGTCAAAGTTTCCGAAACCGGCGTGTTTTTTTGAAAAGGGTAATGAATGTGAAGAAAGCTAGACAGGTTTGTCAGGATAGTTATGTCTGGTACTCGATACTCTCTGCCTACCCCGTAATGGACTTGGCGTAAAGATATTTATGTATGTACAAGTAAGATACTTAAAGTTGGCCATGTGAGATATGCCAATGTGATATGTTTAATGGCTGGAAACTGGAAATTAAATTGGAAGACAAATTGTTGGAAACCGTTCAAAATTCCTGCGTCTTTTAAATTAATCTGTAAACTTGATCACTTTTATTCCTATCCCATAAAAAAGTTTTGGTGGAGTTAGGTTGCGTAAAAGCATTACTGAAACACCAAATTTAAACTTTATTTAATGTGCAGAGTTTTGCACTTAGAGTTTAGTAATTTAGTCTGATAGTGACTTTGTCTTGGTTCATAGCAGTATTCATGTGTGTGTAACACTACATTCTCTGGGATATCTGACAGAATTGTGCAATTTACATCAGCAGCTTGTTCATATCTGGGCACTGAGATAGTGATCTAAGCTCATTTATCAGATAGCCAGGAATTTGTTTTACTAAAATTTATGGGATCTCTCTACATTTTATATATATTTCTCTTCAGCAGTGATATCAATGCCACGGGTTTCAGGTAGATGCACTTGAATGTTTTCCTTTTTGAAAAGGATTTTTCCCCTCCGAGACGGGTTCTCATGTTCACAATCAATACTGTTTTGTCATCTTGTGTCCCAAAAACGGGTCTATTTAGAGAGGGCATGCATGCCAGATGCATACTCTGGAACATTGTATGGCAACAAAGTTTGCCAAAAGACACCAGAAAAGAGAACAGTGATTTAAACCATTGCTCCATTATTACTGCGCATTTCTTTCAAAGTACTCTTCATTATAATGATGCACTCTGCACTGTGTACCCACACTTTACCTATTGCATCCCCATTAAAATTCCCCTCCTAATGAAATCCCCCTTGAAAATCTACTGGATGTTTGAGTTTGTTGAAGATTCTGATGGTTCTTTTTTAGAAAGATAGGTCATAATTCCGAGGTGGATTTTAACTTTATAATGATCTAGTTGTTTTTGGCTTATACTTACTGCATAAATTTTTGTTTCAAAATTCGAAACTATTGTAGGATGTTGACAAAAATTATGTGGGGCCATTTCAGAATCACTTCCCATCTTTTAAGAGTTATCATGTGGACATCTTACTTAAAGAAATAGTTGAAGTCTGAAGTATGCTGTGCTAAACAAAACAAACAGCACACACACTTTGAGTCACAAAAAAGTTCACAAGTTTGTCACAACTACTTTTTACAAATTATTTATCTCATAGTTTTTATAGAATGAAAAAAGCAAATGTTAAAGAAACAATTTTACTATGATTTCTTATTATATTATGTTTCAAATTTTTAGTCAGTGATAAACTCCTAAGCTACTTAAGCAATTTTATCAAATTTTTACACCATATGCAGTTTGATCCAACTTGAAATCCATTTTCAGCTTGAAGATAAAGCAATTGAGGAATTGGAGAGATTTTACAATGTAAATGAAGTTGATGATGAAATAATAACAGTGAAAAGAATTGAACTACAAGTGTCTTCACCACAATGGATCCACACTGCCTCAAAGTGATATCTGTGTTATTTTATACATTTGACAAATTATGATTGATTTAAATGATATATTTTAATATATAATGAATGATGAGATTTCACAGTATTTTAAGTAATTATTTACCCTCACATTAGTCTTAGTCTATAGATGCCTATGACAGGCAGCTCGGAAGAGCCGAACTCTGGTTAACATAATGGTCATCACTAACAAGACCACTGGTGATAGAGTGCTGTCCAGCAACTTGCCTTTATCTATTTCTGCGCCCTAATGACTGTCATAACCTGGCCAGGTGTGAAGCCTGTTGATTTGCACAATAACATCCCTGCCTGCAAGACATTTACGCAACAAAAGATTTATGGAGTCTTAGGCCATGGTTATATCTTACCGTCTGGAAATCTGAATGATTGTTCCCTGACCTCCGATAAAAAAAAAACACATTTTGGGTGCAACATACAAAAATTGATTTCTAGACCTAACTTTAAAAAAGTTAACCTTACTGTCTCCTAAAATGTAACAGCTTGAAAAACCAAGCAAATGCTTATGTACCTCAGTAGTGCCCAAATCTATCGATTGCTATCGACCGGTCAATCATAAGAGGTTCCATGGTCAATCTTAGAGGTTAAGCCAGTTAGTACCTACACTATTTGATTTTCGAATTTGGAATTTTTACCTACAAATGTGTGTAAATAATAAGAAACTATGCAAAACTGCTGATAATTATTTATGATTACAACATAAAAGAAATGATATTGTAAATATGTGTTATTATTACTAACAGAAAATAAAAAAAAATACATAAAAATGAAGCTGTCGATAAACCCTTAACTTTTTCTCAAGTCGATCTTCACAGCAAAAAGTATAGGCATCACTGATGTACATGTACTATTGAATCAATGGATTCATTAGGGCATAGTATTACTGATTCGAGAGTGGCTCAAATTGCAACCCTTGATACCTCAATCCATAGATATCTACAATGCCAGATGTATCATAAATGAGTACTATTTCAGAAATGAGTTTCTGTTAAAGTTTATATGTTTGGATTTATTTGTATGTCCACCTTATGTAACTAATTTCTTGAAAGTCAGTGAAGCTAAGAAATATCATCAGAATCACATAGAGGGTAAAGTAATAGACTTAAACCATAAGCCTGAGCCTTTATTTTAATTTACTATGACGCAGTATCAGACCAAATACACCAAGCAAGTTCATAAATACTACAATCCCTACAGAGTACAGCAACTGTGGCGGAAATAGTAATCAATGCACTGATAAGTTTAGATAAATAAAACAAAATATACAATAACTACAACAATATAATAATTTAATAACTATGATACAAAAATTACATCAATTTTTGGGAGGAAAAGCTTTCAATAGTTGATTTACTTGTCTATGTGTTAATGTTTTCTCACCCGGCACTAATATACCTTTTTTTCCCTGCTCGCGCTGTAGCTTAGCTCGCTTGCTGTATTCACTATAACACCCTTGGAAAGCTGTAACTTCCTTCAAGCATTCCTCTTGGTTAAACTCATGTTTTTTAAAACAAGCGAACATAACCGCCATTTCTTGCATACAGGCAGCCTCTTTAGTTTTGTCACTTTTACCAGATATTTCTTTCTTCAATTTTAAAGGCAATAGCATTTGAAAAGGGATGGGTTCTCTTTGAGGTCTTCTTGCACTTTTGTTGACGGGAGCAGAAAATAATAAATGACTTAACCGCATTGTGTTATTATTCAGAAACGATAATAATAATTATTTCAAGATTAAATTGTGAGGTAAAATTTATAAAATTAAGTCTCACTTTTTAGGTTATTTTCATATTATGACATATTTCAATTTTCATTTTTTATTACATTATTTTTTTTTATTTGCCCCAATCTGGGGCCGGCTAAGACCTTTAGGCCATGCTGCCACGTCTTCCGTATTAATTATTTCTTCATTAGTTATAAAATGTCTTCCATATTAATTATTTTTATACAGTCATTGGTCAATTTAAACCATGCTGCCACGTCTTCCGTAACATTAAATTCTTTTTCATATTATAAATTTAAATTCATTTCTTCAGTTTCTGACCATATTGTCTTCCCCTTTTTAAAAGTCATTTCCTTCACTAAGACAAAGGTTGTTTGAGTCCTTCAATACGTCTTTAGCTTTAATTTTTTGAAGTTTACTATGTTTCTCCGTTAATTTGTTTTATAGTACGTCACATCCTTGAATTACGATTATTTTCACACAAATTATAAAACTAAAATTCTGAACACCAAAATCGTTTTCTTTCATGTTGGCGCCAAAACTTCTACGACAGTGCAAAAAGAATTTTTATTATTCTTTTTTTACCTCTATATTTCATATTATGTAATAAACACATATCTTCATATTATTTCATGTCTTTTTTTAGTTTCGTCTTCTATTTTCTTTCTTGATCAGGCCTCTGCCTCTTCTGTCGTGATAAAACACTACAATAGTCTTTCACTAGTATAGTTTATTGACTAAATCACATTTACACACAATTAAATAATATTTACACTTTATTTAATTTACAAATTGTACATTTTTACATTATATTACACATTTTTAGTTTAATGATTGGAGGGAACCCTCGAAAAGCGCGCCTTCCCCCTCCGACCGTTCCCGCCAACCAGCATTTTTTTTAAGGTTATTTTTTTTTAAGTTAATTTGCCCTTTTTTTAGGTTAATTTGCCCCTTTCTGGTGCCGGCTAAGACCTTTCGGCCATGCTGCCAAGTCTTCCGTAATAGTAAATTCGTTTTCGTATTAAAATTTAAAATTTTTAAAGTCATTTCTTCAGTTTCTGAACATATTGTCTTTCCCTTTTTAAAAGTCATTTCGGTTGGGGTGTATTCACTAATACAAAGATTATTTGAGTTCTTCAATACGTCTTTAGTTTTAATTTCTTGAAGTTTACATATTTGTTAATTTGTTAGTACGTCATATCCTTGAATTACGATTATTTTCACACACATTATAAAACCAAAATTCTGAACACCAAAATCATCTTCTTTAATGTTGGCGCCAAAACTTGTACGTCAGTACGTAAAGTATTTTTTTTTACCTTTATACTTTAAAATAGTCTTATATTATGTAATAAACCCATATCTTAATAGGTATTTCATGTCTTTTCCCCGTTTCGTCTTCAATTTCCTTTCTTGTTCAGGCCTCTGCCTCTTCTGTCGTGATAGAACACTACATAGGTAGTCTTTCACTAGTATAGTTTATTTAATACATACATACATACATATCTTCACGCCAAGTCCCTTACGGGGTAGGCAGAGAGTATCGAGTGCCAGACCTCACGATCCTGACAAACCTGTCTTGCTTCCTTCACATTCATTTTAGTTTATTTAATAAATCACATTTACACACAACTAAGTAATTTACACTTTAATTAGTTTACAAATTATACATTTTTACATTATAATACATATTTTTAGCTTAAAGATTAGAGGGAATCCTCGAAAAGCGCGCCTTCCCTCTCCGACCGTTCCCGCCAACCTTTTTAACTTATTTATTTCGCCCCTTTGTGGGGCAGGTAAAAGCCTTCAGGCCATACAACCAAGTCTTCCGTATTATTTCTTTGTTTCAATTCTTAATCGTTGTTTATAAATTCTTGTCTGGGCCTTGAGTAAAGCGGTGGTTTCTTTACACAAGTTTGTCTATGAGGTTTGGCGGCAGCGAGGAAATTCGCGATACGCTAATTTCTTCATGATTATTTCACTTGTGCACGTTAACTGAACAAAACTAGACTAATTCCCACCTAAATTAACTAATTTCACTCAATGTAAACACGAAATTCAATAATTATGAAAAAATACGACCATCTTCTTTCACGATGGCGCCAAAACTCCCATTTTTTTTTTAAGTTATTTTGCCCCTTTCTGGGGCCGGCTAAGACCATTAGGCCATGCTGCCACGTCTTCCGTATTAATTATTTCGTCATTAGTCACATGTCTTCCGTTAATTATTTTTACACAGTCATTAGTCACTATTTACAAAGTCACGTCAGGCTCTTGAGTAAAGCGGTGGTAACTTTACACAAGCACACTTTGGGAGATTTGGTGGCAGCGAGGAAATTCACGTTACTCAAATTTCATAATTATTTCATTTGTGCACTTTCACTGAACAAAATTAAACGAAATCTCACCTAAATTAACTAATTTTACTCAAAATTTACTCTAAATTCAATAGTTGCGAAAAAATTATTGTGTGTTACCAGTAATGACTTAGGGAACTGAGACTTGGCCGTTAAATGTGGGCCTCTTATATAAGCTCAGAGTCGCTCAGCTTGCTATGGAGAGACCTATGCTCGGTGTTTCTCTGCGAGATATGATCCGTAATTCGGTGATCCGCAAAAGAACGAGAGTAACCGACATAGTTCAGAGAGTTAGCAAGCTGAAGTGGCAATGGGCAGGCCACATTGCTCGCAGAACCGACAACCGACAACCGGCCCCGTACCGGAGGACGTAGTGTTGGACGACCACCCACCCGGTGGACCGATGACCTGGTAAAAGCGGCTCGTGACCGTGACTTGTGGCGCTCTTTGGGGGAGGCTTATGTCCGGCTGATAATGATGATGATAAAAAAAACTTCTATCTTCAATCACGATGGCGCCAAAAACGTATATTATTTTTATTTTTTATTAAGTTAATTTGCCTTTTTCTGGGGTCGGCTAGGACATTTAGGCCATACTGCCAGGTCTTTTTATATGTCTTACCCAACCCAATATTAGCACCCGCGTGTGACTATACACCGGTCGCAAACGCGCTCGCCAAACTTAAGAGACCCCGTCACGTGTTATCGGATCCACCGGATCCAATAACCGTGGCAAACGCGAACCTCCCTCCCAATCCCAACCGCAACACAAATTCACAGAACACTACACTACACCGTTGCCGCCGGTCTAGGTGATGAAGACCTCTCTTGCGCCCGGCGCCTAACGCCGAGCGACGAGCCGCCACTATTCCTCCACCTAGTCTACCCAGTAACCAGAACGCAGCACCAAGTCGAGGTACGGTCTCCCGTTGTTGCTGGCGTTGTAGGTAACAGTCCAATCCATCTAAATAATGATGTCTCGGGCTGAGCACTCTGCTCGGCCCACAAAGCCCGGTGAAGTTGTAAAAACCGCGAGGTTGGCAACACATTAGTCATTCAAAAAAAATATTATAAGTCTGATACAAAGTCATGTCAGGGTCTTGAGACAAAACTCGTTACTCAAGTTAAATCAGTGAGATTTGGCGGCAGCGAGGAAATACGTCATACACTATTTTCTTCATAATTATTTCACTTGGGTACTCGAACAGAACAAAAATGAACTAATTATATCATAAATTAACCAATTTTACTCCTAGTTAAATTAATACGAAGTTCATTAATTTTGAAAAAACTATGAGCGTCTCTAAAAACTTATTACTGTTTAAATTTATCTTTTTCTGGGATAGGCTAAGACTATAAGGCCACACTGCCACGTCTCCCAAGTCCCATATTAATAAATTCTTTTTGTTGTAATTTATTTCCATTTTACTTCTTCAGATCTATTGTTAGTCATTAGTCGTTATGACTAACACTGGAAATGAATTACCTACAATTAGAACGTTGAGCAAAGCGGTGGCCCCCTTACTCAAGGTCATTTGGTGAGATTTGGAAGCTCTGTAACTTTTCTTATGTTTTTAATATAGAGGTACTATTGATAAACTTTTTACAATTTGTCCCTTTCTGGGACAGGCTAAGACCATTAGGCCATACTGCGATGTGTTCCATATTAGATAATAATTATTTTTTCTTGTTAATTATTTCCAATAATTGACCTCGTCAGTTTCTTATAATATAGTCACAATGTCCTTTAGAATTTCATGTCAGGGTTTTGAGTACAGCGGTGGTCTCAGGTAAAAACTACCTTAAGGATTTTAATGAAACTTTACAATAATAATATAGCTTATAATACATCAAAACAACACATATGCAATAAATTACAAAGTTTTTTTTAATAATTTGGCCATAATATAACGATAAACTTCAAGTCAAGTAGTTGGAAAAATTACTTCGGGGAACTCACACCTTTCGATTTTGACCACTTCCCTTTTTTGAATCTTACGCAGATACTTACTGAAGCTTTCATGCCCGGATAGCAACTCCACTAGTCGGACCAAGTTGACCCTAAACCCTGCTATAACCACTTTCAGGGGACCGATCGGACAGCCTCTACCATCACCTGTTCTAAGGCATGTGGGGCTAGAACCTCCTTCGTCCACTCCAACGTGGATTTATTTGAACTAATTGTTCAGAAATGACCAAAAAATCGATTAACATACATAAAAAAATTAAATAGGAGTCGATCGCATTATTTTGTAATACCTATTTTATTCTAAGTCGGTTAATAAGAAGTGTGACGGTCAACATAGACACGTGTAGGTGCTTCGTTTAGGTCAACCTACCATGATAATCTAAGTCGGTTAATAAGAAGTGTGACGGTCAGCACAGACACGTGTAGGTGCTTCGTTCAGGTCAACCTACCGTGATATTTTTTAAACTATTCGTCCAAATTAACTTCATAATGTAGAAGACAAATATATTCAAAAATAAAAATTAAAAGCGACAATTGTGTATGATTTTTTGGCTTCTACAAAAAATGTAGATAGATGCTGTCCCGGACTTTTACTGAGATTTTTTTAGAACAAATATTTCATAGTAAAATATAATTACATATATATAATTCGTCAAAATCGAACGGTGCAGGCCGCGCAAGTCAAAAAGTTCCCAGAAGTATTTTTCTGACTACTTGACTTGATATTTAGCGTTATATATTATGGCCAAATTATTAAAAAAAACTTTATAAATTGTAGCCTATATGATATTCTGTTATACAATATTATTGTGTCTCTAGGTGGCATGAATTGCCACCTAGAGACACAATAATAATACCATCGGGAATTCTTACCATCGGGAAATCCGCTGCTTGTTTGCCTTCCAATAACATAAAAAAAGTTTCATTAAAATCCATTCAGTAGTTTTTACCTGAAAAAGTAACAAACAGCCATCCACACTGACAATCTTTCACGTTTGGTATAGTAGGACTAACTTCAGAGACTACTTCAAGTTTGGGGAGTTGCAATAGTTATTTAAATAAAATGAGTTATTAATTTATCTTAAACTGTGATGATCTAAGTAAAACGCGTAGTCGGTTGATTTAAGTATAGTGAAAAATTTGTAATAAAGAACATTATAGAAAACAACAAGTTCGTTAGTTATAGACGAATAAGTTAGTTTGTTAGTTTTGTATTTATGGAATAATCAATAAACTAACTTATTCGTACGCTTATCGCGCTCAGACGACTCAGGGAGAAAACTTAAGGTTTATCTACATTATTTTGAAGTAAAGTATAACTTCTTAAAAAAAATGTTTTATTCAATAAAAGGCCGAGTTCTGATCCAGTGATCAGGATCGGATTTAGGGCTGAAAGCTCCGTGGCGAAATGAGGGTCCCGCCCTCACTTTTGAGACTTCCTAAAGAAAATTTTGCAAAATATGACTACTAAATATATTTTCCTTTGATGTCTTTTTTATTGTTTTACCTTTAACTACAGTACTTTGTACAAATATGATTATGTTATTCTTAAATATTAATAGAAAAGTCGACGAAAAAATTGTTTAATTTATTTAGAAAAAAATTTGGGGCCTTTACTTTTTTGTTCTCCCGAGGTTTCCACACCTCTAAATCCGGCCATGGGTAGAGGAATGGGTTAAATTATTTAACTCTTTCTATTTAACTCGAGTTACCTTACAATATAAGGCGATTTAACTCTGTATTAGAAACTAACTCAGATTTAAATATTTTAACCTGGAATGTAAAAGTGGCCTTCGATTGTACATTTTTTGGTCTCTTTTTTGTCATATTGATATGTTTTAAGTTTACAATAATTTAAAAGCATAATAAAAATGTATTAGTAAATGATTTTGTCTCCAGAAAATTTGTTTAATATGCTGTTAGCAGCTATACATTTTAAACCATCGTTATGTTCTTTAGTTGTACCTACATTTTAAATAGTAACATAAGATACTTTTTTTTACGTTTTTTCAATGTTAGCGTAACTTTGGGCCTTTGGGCTCGCAGGCTAATGGCTCTATCGCGGGAGCCCTTCCGTCCAGGGGCCCGTTGCATTTTGTCAGTCCTGCCATCCTATAGTTACGTCACTGCTACTTACATAAGTAACTGCGTAAAAAATCGCTTACGATACCAATCATATAATAAACATTATCATTGATAAAAACAGCCGTAAACAATGTGATGCTGTCGTAAATACCAGACATTATTGCTACCTATAATTACGGCTGTAAAACAACTGCTAATGTTCTATTAATGCTTTTTTATAATTAACAGATTGCACACCTAGATAAATATCGAGAATTACAAAAATCTATTTTTTACCCATTGTTTTTTAAATTAAATTTTCGAATTCAATTACTCTTTGATTATGCTAGTTAAAGAGAAACCAATAACTAAATAAACATCTACTACAAAATAGTTATTACTTACTGGGTTCGAGCCCCGGGTCGGGCAACAGAATAAAAATTGCGTATTTTCAATTTTCTAATAAAAACAACGTTTTCTAGGATTGACATGTGCCCGGTTGGCAATGGTCTTGCCACCTATCACATTGTGGGGCTTATCGTTTTCGGCTAGTCTTGGGTGCCCTGGTTGTGCCTTTGCCTACTACCTCAGTTATATGGGCGTAAAGATATTTTTTTCTAAGTAATAACTTTTGTTTCAGGCATGCATATTACATTAAATTATTAACTCTTAATGTACTAACACAAAAAAACATAAAGAAATGACAAACAAAAATCGAGTATCACTACACAGTGCTTCCTCTGTCGCTAAGTCCCTTTGTATCTTTAAAACCACGCCACGGATTTTGATGCTGTTTTTTAATAGATAAAGTTATTGAAGAGAAAGGTTTATATGTATATTTTATGTCCTTGCGAAGCCGGGGCGGGTCGCTAGTAGGTTATATTAGTTTGGTTATCTACTCGAGAGATCTCTTGCAGAAAATACTACTTATAAGGTTACAGGTGTTGCTAAAAAGTTATTAAGTACATAGTTTTACTTAAACAACAGTAAAGTATAAACGATAGCAGCTTTTATATTATTCAATGTTTAAAATTGTACTAACAAATAAATCTGTATATACATGTAAAAGAGAAAGTCGTGTTAGTTACACTATTTTCGTCTTATTAATAAACGTGGACTAAAGTAAGAGTAAAGTTATATCGATATTATAGGCTGTTTAACATTGTTATAAAGACTACAACACTAGGTTGAACCTTGGCGTACTTTACTATAATTATATATTAAGTAATAAGGTAGCGTAGAACATAGAGAGGGACATAGGATACTTTTTAACTTGTTCAACTGCGAGGGAACGAAAACATAAATTTTAAGTATTCCCATACAAACTGAACGGGTCGAACGAAGTTCGCCGGAATATCTCGTGTATTATCCTACAGCACTATAAAAAACCATAGGGGCTTAACTAAGAGTGTTAATTAAATTGATATTTATCTTATCTAATATATAACATTCTCGTGTCACGGTGTGCGTGAGTGAACTCATTCGAAACTGCTCTTCCAACTTTCGTGAAATTTTGTGAGCATATTAAGTATGTCTAAGAATCGGCCAACATCTATTTTTCATACCCCTAAGTGATAAGCATTACAGATTTTTGAAAAAAAAACAACAGAGCAACATATGATGTGGAAAGGCATTAGTAAAAAAATTAAAGTAGTAAACCCTTACTAGTCACCCGACTCACCCCAATTTTTTTATTAAAATCACATTGAAAAAAATAGCAGAACAAAAATCTACCGGGTTAGCTAGTATAAGTATATCTATAACTTAGAGAGCTCTTCAGCAACTCGTTCGGATTGGTACTATCGCCTTACCTATTCCTGCCTCCATAGAGTCATTCCCCGTATCCTTGACATAAAGCAACTTACCAGTAACATCTACGGTGTTAGCGGAGGTTGACTAACCCGGTTTCGCTCATCTTTTTTATGTCTATTAACAAGGACATAAGCATTACTGATTTTTGAAAAAAAAAACAACAGAGCAACATATGATGTGGAAAGGCATAAGTAAAAAAAATATGAGTAGTAATAACTATAGAGCTTTAATTGATGTCATCGGATATGCTGTTTTGTTTTTTAAAAAGCTCTTGTTATAGTTATGTATTAGGTAGGTATGTAACTTCTAAGTCAAATTTCCTTATAAATAGGAAAGAAATACATGCTTTGCGAAACCAAGGACGTAAATAGTGCTTTGGCTTTTTGTGTATTTAAGATATTTTTATAGCAAAAGATAACAAGGACGCGGCCAACTTAATAGTATTGACATAAGAGCAGAGGTTCCTAAACTTATTTCATCTAACGCCAACATTGAATAACAGTTATTTTGTAGCGCCTTACTCCATTTTTCTTGTCAAAAATCTCAATAATATATTTGTTGCGCCAGGAAACTTCCTTACCGCCACCCTCTAGGTTTCCAGTGCCTACAAGAGGGTGTTATTGCCCACTTTGGGAAAGATTGATTTAGTTGGTCCCGTGTTTGTCCGGGCTCCTTTGCAGAATAGACCATTTGCCTTTCTGCAAGACAGCTCGTAAAAGGTGAGCATAGGCTTACCGTCACTAATACCGTGACGTCTGACTAGGTGCTAGTTTACGTCCCGGGTTTGATTCCCGGGTATAGCAACAAAAAAATTTGAAAATGTACATTTTTAATTTTCTAATAAAAATAACGTTGTCCGCGATTGTGCCCGGTTGACGTTACGCTTACCATCTATCGTATTGTGGGACTTAGTATCGTCAGCTAGCAGTGGGTGCCCTGGTTGTGCCTCTGCCTATCTCTTCGGGGCACGAAGATTCTTTTTTTATATATTTAAATCGATTCATATTTTCTAAGTTCAATTACAAATAATGAAATCGTTCTCCTACAAACCTTCCAATAAGGCCGATTAAAACGAATTGTATGAGAAGGTACTCGTAAAAATAAGGAAATGAACTATTATCTTCAATTTTATAATTTTAATCATTTAGTCATAACAAAATACTTACTAGGTATCAAGTGTAATAAAATTTCGGTGTTGATAATGGCAAATAGAGATAGTGTTTTGCTATAAAAATGTTTCATTTTTCAAATTAATCATAGGTACTTTTATAAGTCCAATCAGGTGAGTTTACTTGCAATAGCAGAAAAACTTTTATTACAAAACTTTAAAATTGGTCTTAAGGAGCCCAAAAATTTAGAGCTTGTTAAATTAAAATCATACAACCAGTTTGATTTCAAAAAAAAAAATTCTAATATTGAAAAAGGTTTAATGTTATTTACCAGGTTTGATATTGAGGGACAGAAAAACGCTGGTCGCCGCGAGAGAACGTTATAGCAGTATTGAAATATTTTCATTTTGTAAAATGGCAAACAGATGCATTGTCTCATGGTAAATGGTATAGTTTGCCTCACACCAAAAATGATAACAGCAGTTTTAGAGCTCTTTAGTCGAAGCGGAAAATTTCAATCCAACCCTTGATTATTATGAATCCAATATTATTTCATCTGCACTTTCACTTTTTCTCAACCCAGCCATACCGATGTACTGATAAGGATACTAGTTCCATAATTTCTAATTTTATTTTCAAGTTTTCAATGAAATCTTGGTCCAAGATTCTTGAGTAAATTTACCCTGAGCTGGTACTTACTAATTTGTCGACGTTGGAATATGGTAACCTCGTCACCCATTAGAGGTCATCTATTTAGGTTCCTGGATTATTCCTCTTGTTGAGTCAGTCATAACTAGGTAGAGTACTTCATAACAGCAGGCCCGAATTGGTATCAAAACCATACCTGTTACTGCAATCATAGGTTCAATGCTCGCCATTTGCGAGTATCACGATGGAGTCCCTTACCATCTGAATAGCCTTTAACATCCATATTGTTTAAAAGCTACTGTTGTATTTTATCATCAGAAAAGCCATGAGCTTGTTCGCTATCTTGTAACATAACAACACCAGAATTTGTTTGATGAAAGTGCTATGTAATTTTTGTATATTTTGTGTATATTTTCAGATCTATAAAGATGAAATTCCTAGCAATATTCGCCGTCGTGGTCGCCGTTGCTGCGGCTGACCTCCTCCTCCCCGTCGCTCCAGTAGCGGTCGGCCAGGAACAGGCTGAGATCATGGAAATCATCGCCGCTATCA
>NJDD01028322.1:31199-43513 GCA_002245505.1 Calephelis nemesis
GTCCCCTAAAATATAGGGGCTCTTGGTGAAATCGGGCATTAGTATCTTTGGGTAGTTAAAAAGAACCGCGGTTGTGCTTCTGCCTACCTCTTCGGGGACGTAGGCTTGACAACAACACAAACATACATACTTTCGCATTTGTAATACGACAAAGATAGTAATTATGCCTAAATGAAAGTGGGTCTTCCAAGGCATCATTACTTAATGAATTGAAAATACAACGAAAATATTTTAGCTTTTATAAAAATTACTAGAGAACCTTGGAAACAGCCTAGGAACTAATATTACTAGAGAACAAGCCTTGGAACAGAAGTAACAGATTTTGCTCTAGACACATTTACAGGACTCTTGCTTGACCGAAGCTGTTGCCGACTCAAGCCAGATTCGTACATTCGACGAACCGTAATACGTTAGTATAAACATTTGTTGTTTATCTAAAAGTAACGAAGCGTTGTTCATAGTGAGTTAGGGTATAGTTGGTCAAGGCTCAAAATTATTTAGATTCTTCAAACGGTTTTCTATCTCCCGTTTTATTTTCAATTCGCCAAACATTAATATCGAACGTTTCGTTACGCAAAATCATGTTAAAGTTCTAGTTGGACACGTCTACGAGGAATACTAAATTCGTAAAGTCTGTTAGTAGTTCTAATTTGTCAAAAACTAAAAAGTTCTGATTCGTCAAGCCTATTAGTAATACTGATTTGTCAAATCTGGTACAACAGTTATTAATTGATTTCTAACTTGCCTGAAAATTAGTCATGATGTTTTTATACGTCCTGTTCATTATACAAAAAATGCTAGTATTTTTGGGAAACACCACAATCTACAGAAATATTTAAGTATCGAATTCTATCAATTTTTTTATTTTTGAGTACATTTTTTTATTTTTGCCCCGTGTTGGTCCGGGCTTCTTTGCAGAATAGACCATCTGCCTTCCTGCCAGGCAGCTCGTAAAAGGCGAGCATAGGCTAACCGCCACTAACACCTTGACATCTGAGTAGGTGGTAGAGTTCAGCAAAGACTTGCCCGGATTGGTACCACCGCCTTACCTATTCTTGACGCCATAACGTCACGACGTGTTCCGGTTCGGAGGGTAAGGTAGCCAGTAAACTTACTTTTGCTCGAGGCCTAACATCCCGGCCTCAGGTTGGAAACGCACCATTACCTCCTTTGGTGTCTCTAGGCGGCGTGAATTTCTTAACATCAGGAAATCCGTCTGCTTGTTTGCCTTGTAATATCATAAAAAAAATGTAGTAACATGGTAACATTGGTTTGTACAAACAAATGTTTACTGTAGTGCCCTCTGTTGATTTGCTAACATTAAATTAACTAAGAACATGCCCCAATCAAATCAAAGCCTGTCACTGCAAACTACATTAAAATCGAACCAGTGGATTTGGGCACAAACATCCTCTCACCCCAACGCATATACCGTCTCCGTTCCGTCGTGGGTAAGAAAGTATTAGGTATTGTCAAGCGGCACGAGGTTCGCCGGATCACCTAGTTTAAGATAGAAATTACTTCGTTAAACTTTTCTAATTTAGTATATTTGTTATAAAGTTTAGATGGGATAATCTTCATGGGCTGTAATTAAGTCATTTTTTATGAGATTGGATTAGGTTATTCAGCAGGGTCTCCTAAAAATTATACAGGACATACTTTTTATACGAGAACTGTTAATGTTAATAAATCTAAATGTTAATAATTTATAATAAAACACCCCCCCCCCTCCGTGTTTTACTCCGTGTTGGTCCGGGCTCCTTTGTAGAATAGACCATCTGCCTTCCTGCCGGCACCTCGTAAAAGGCGAGCATAGGCTCACCTTTCACCTATCACTAACACCGTGACATCTTACTTGGTGGTAGAGTTTCGCAGCGACTCGCCCGGATTAGTACCACCGCCTCACCTATTCCTGCCGCCATAACGTCAATGCCTGCTGTTGACGTGTTCCGGTTGGAGGGTAAGGTAGCTGGTAAACTGACTTTTGCTTGACGTTTGGCGTTACATCTCGGCCTCAGGTTGGCAACGCACCATTACCACCTTTGGTGTCTCTAGGCGACGTGAATTTCTTAAAATCAGGAAATCCGTCTGCTTGTTTGCCTTCTAATATTATAAAAAAAAAAAACTAAATTTGTAGATGAAATATTTATTTTATTGCATTTATTGCATGCAGTCATTATTTTTAATAAAATACATGGTGCGTGGAACATTACAGAATGAAATATAATAATGGCGGGAACTTACATTGCAGCGGCAGGATCAAATACCTATGGTAGTGGTAACGATCCGAGGCGATATGGAATATAATAGGTATTCTACCGTCTATTAACGACTGACTGCTCAATTGAAAAAAATCCGTAATCTTCAATGGAGAATATAGTGATCTATTATTATTTTATTAAGGCGAAAATCTTTCTGCTTGTTGCTTTTTCAAAACTAAACCACTGAATCGATTTTGATGAAATTGGATATGCATACAGCTACAGATTCGAGTTCACTTAAACCTTTTCTTTAAAATCACCCCCAAAGGTATATAATAGGGGATAAAAAAATATATGAAAATCGTTACTATTTTACGCTGGTAAGTCGCGGGCAAACAGATAGTAACTAAATAAATGCTCCATTGGTTCAATCTTGCGAAAAGAATTGCAGATGAAAGATTGGCAAATCGGATATACATTGCGAATGTGGATGACCTAGGTTGACATTTCATTATCAAATCGGGTCATTTTCGAGGATGATATCAAGAGTCTCCGAAACCGGGCGTAATGAATGTGGAGGAAGAGAGATCTGCAATGATCGTGACATTTAGCACATGATGATCTTTCCAAAAAGTATCTTCACACTCATAACCCTGAAAAGGTAGGCAGACACAACCATGGCACCAACGACTAGCGGAAGACACACTGTGATAGGTGGCAAGCCTGTCACCAACTGGGCACGTATCCAATCCCGAGCAACATTATTTTAATTAGAAAATTGGAAAAACCCCATTCACTTTGTGTTTCCCGGCCCGGAATTCGAACCCGGGACTGATAGCCGAAGCGATAACTTGATAGACCACAGATACACTCTGTCTATCTAATAAAGGACTTGACATGAAGATAAGTAAACAAATGATGTACAATATGTGACATAGTATAGCCTATATGAACACAATATGAAATCCTAACACAATAGTATCTGTGAAGCTAGTTCTGTCACAATATCAAGTATCACCATTGTATCCACATTCCACATTACAACTGGCAACACCAGCATAAAGCAACATGCCAGATACAGAATTCTATTGTTGTGGATAAATTTCCAAATTTGATTTAGATGTTATTGCTTTACCCAATGCTAACAATCGATGAAGATCGTGGTATTTAAATTGTAAAGTATAACATCTTAAACTGCATGTAGAGCACGGATGTATGTATCCGGTTACGCCGGCTAAGAAAGTTAGCCAGGTTAGCCTAATTTAACCAGTTAATTAAATTGCGTTATGGTCTAGCGGTCCAGTGTAGGATTTGACTTTATGAGGTCCTGGGTTCAATCCCTGAGACGAGCAATAAAAAAAGGAAATTTTGTTGTTTCATTTTCCTACTTAAAAGAGCGTTGCCAGGTGGGATATGTGCTCGGTTGGCAATAGGCTTTCTACATATTTTCATTGTGGTACTTTGTGACTTTGGCTTGTCATGTATGCCTTGTTTGTAGATCTGCAAACCTCTTCGGGGATATGGGCATGAAGGTACTTTTTTCATATTAAATTGGCTGCATTGGTAGTTCCAATAATGCTTTGCCTGGTAGAAAACATCGCCATACCTATTTCTGTTATTGACATTGTCATGTTCCGTAGGGTAGGGTAGTCGGTGGGCCTATTGGGCAAGTCTACCGGCTGACTTGCCCATTAGGCTTAACATCCTGGCGGCAGGAAAGTGACGAATTTATAACATCCTATTTTCTTACCCACAGATTATACCCCTGTCTTATCTAAGGTTGTCCCTTACCGTCAGGAGAACTTTTTGCTGACTCATACAAAAAAATACTTACGAGTAACTGGCCCAAGGGCTGCTTTTTAACTATAACGATAGTTTTTGTAAAATAAACAGAACCTGTCAATTTTTATTTTTTATTTTTGAAATGAGTAACGTGTCCTCAAAGATTTTTCAACTTTGCCAGACTTTGTGGGCAGTGGCAGAGTGCTCAACAGGAGACTGCTGCGTTCTGGTTATTGGGTGGATGCTGGTAACAGCTGGTGGGGGTAGGCAGCTATTATAACATATACATGAATAAAATAAAATTGGGCCTTTCTGATTTTCTAATAAAAAAAATATTGCTTGGGATTGGCAATGTGTCCGGTTGGCGATAGGCTTACAAACTATCACATTGTGGGACTTAGTGCCTTCGGCTAGTCGTGGGTGCCTAGTTGTGCCTCTGGCTACCTCTTAGGGGATATGGGCGTGAAGATACATAAATAAAAAACAAAACTGAACCGACCCAATATAATCTGCCGATAAAGGAAACGGCGTGCAAAATAAAACTGGCCCAGTAGTTAGCTATTACCGGAGATAAGAAGATCCGAGACTTTGACTAAAATTTTATCTGTAAGTCACAATTTCAATGAAAATGTTGACTTAAAGAGGATTGAAAAATAATTAAAGCCTCTGATTGCAGCCGTAAAGTCTGATTAATTGATTAATTAGCTCATTAAGTTAAGCGATAACATTAGCTAAGCTTTTATCGACAGCTAAACGTAGCAAATTCAGAAATATTATTGTGAAATCAATTTTACGCGTTGAGCTACGCAAATATCTAACGCCTTGATAAGTTTTTGAACATTTTGTTTTGTAGTCTTAGGGCTTACACATTTGAAAGAAAGAAAAAATATTCATTTGCGGAATATGAGTGTTACAAAGATTTTACAAAATTATTTAAACGTTTCAACATATTCTACCAACTTGTGGTGTGCAAATATTTTCATAGGTTTTAATCAAATTACTAATTTTAATTATTTAATTACAATCTACAACACACTGTATTTTGTATTTATTACATGATTATTTATTAATACAAACAATTTTTTAAAATATCTATTAATTTATCCCTATCTACCGTAAACTACCACCGCTTCTAAACCTAGCCAGACAGGAGAAGAAACGGCAAAACAAACTCCCCGGCAACCAATCATATTAGAATTACTTTATTATTTATTCTTGTCTACAAGAAAATCTTTGACACTGTAATATATTTTCTCTATAAGTAAGTTGAATACCTTTTTTCGAAATTTATTTAATGGAAGTGATTTAAGATTCTCAGGAATTTGGTTGTATATACGAATGGACATGCAATACACATTATTTTTGCAAATATTGAGTTTTTGGTTAAGCACATGTAGTTTTCCACTATTTCTAAAATGTGACAAACCTAGCACTTCAGCATTCGTATGAAACAAGTGATGATATTGTTTTACAAATACAAATACAACTTATATATAAAAACTGATACAGCTAATATATAAAATCTGTGTTGCTTACTTTTCCTTAAATACCTGTGATATAGGAAAACGTGGGCGTAGACGACAAAAAGTGAGCAATTTTATGTCTGTACTCAGCCCGTGTTTGCTGAGTCATCTGGACCGATATACAATGGCACGTGCTTTTCATGTGATTCAAAGGAGGTTTTATGAAACTCTTTATTCCGTTTATAAAAGGATTTCTAGTTTAAATGGACAAAATTAAATTCCATATACGATCGGTTTCCTACAATTTTTTAGCCTACAAACGAAACAGTTGCCACCGGCGTTTTCTTCGAAAGAGCAAAATTTGGGGACCTTGCAAAGAAGTTTATAAATTAAGGATCAAAAAAAAAATATCCATTTCCAATTGTTGGCAACACATCTCCTGGTTGTACAAGTTTGTAGATGACGGTGATCACTCACCTTCAGGTGAATCTCTTGCTCTTGCGTCTCTTCTGCCCTGAAAAAAGATTAAATACACCGACCAACCACGAGGGTCGGGTTTGATTTTCAGGTGCTATGAACATTTAGATGTCTGCATTCCGGTTCGGAGGGTAAGGTAGGCGATAAACTTACTTTTCTCTGGGCCTAAAATTCCGACCTCAGGTTGGCAACGCACCATTACCACGTTTGGTGTCTCTATGCGGCGTGAATTTCTTACCATCAGGAAATCCATCTGCGTGTTTGCCTTCCAACATCATAAAAAACTTAACTAACACCCAGAACACAAGCAAATAATTAGCTTACTTAAGGGCTAGATTCAATTTCTTTAACTTGTCCCTTATTATTATATATTTATGTCAAGTTTCGGCTTAGTTGTAAAAACTTCGCTTTTTTTTAACCAAGCAAAATATTTATAATTACCGTAACCGATGTCTTACATTTATTTAGTTGTGCCGCGAAAATGTGTATCCTATTTTTTAAATTAGACAAAATTATGCAATGATGCGAAATTGATGTAGAATTGCGTCGGTCATTCATTTGTCGTGACCCTAGTCGATCGTGACCCCAGTCGATCGTTACCCCAGTCGATCGTGACCCAAAGGATTGGTGATTGTGTCAAAAGATTCGGTCGAAACGAATATTCCGAATTGTCTTATAGGTAATCAGGGGGTTTTCTTCAATTAACTGCTTACCAGTAGCCACATTATTTTCGTTGACGGCAGTTGAAGGTCGCCCTTTCAAATTCGTCATGTATAGAAACTCGACCTCTCTCGAATTCAGCAAATCACCGCCTCACGGTGCTCAAACAAGGTGCTTTTCTTCCAAAAACATTTTGAAGACGAGCGGCACAGTTTTGCAGACAAAAAGAACGTTTGAAATCTTTTCAACTTAATTCCATTTTCGTTGCGTACTGCAGAAATTTGATGTGTGTTAAATAAAAAATTGTCAAATTATTTCCTGCCAATTGTTTTTTTTTATTACTAAGAAGGTTGCAACGTTTTGAAAATATAACATTCGAAATTCAAATAGTTTCGATCAGATAGAAGTGAAAAACTTTTAGTGTGACCCATGTATAATCAGTTTGGCGCAACTTTCATATCAAAAAATAAAAAAAGTTTGATATGTTTTTTATTCGCCCAAATCATATGACGCTAGTTGCCTTAAATCTGAATGCCGTTAGACTTACTTTCAAATTATACGGGTTATACTTTTTCAAGTAAACTTTGTACAAATTCGGGTTTGCTATGTATCTATGGAAGTCCCGTCTCTTATTACGTAGTATTTATTTGTATACTCTTTGTGTATAATCTTCTTGGTGATTAAGTAAAAAATACGACTACTTGTATGTTTTTTTTTTAAATAAATTAAAATCATCACCGTCGACAACTGATAGAAATGAACACAATACAATATTAGAAGAGCATAATATTTAAAGTAACATAATAATGATAGAAGTATGTACACTCATACTTTTTTAAATAACACTTGTAATTTTCCTCAAGACTACTTTAACATTTTTGTCTAATTCGTGTCTCTTTGGACCGCATCACCAGTGCTTTATACCAAAAGACAAATAATTCTATTTCATTTTCAATTATAAAACATAGTGTAAATTCCGTAAATCCCCGAGTTGGTCCGGGCTCCTTTGAAGAATAGATCATCTGCCTTCCTGCCAGGCAGCTCGTAAAAGGCGAGCATAGGCTTACCATCACTAACACCGTGACATCTGACTAAGTGGTAGAGTTTCGCATCGACTCGCCCGGATTGGTACCACCGCCTTACCTATTCCTGCCGCCATAACGTCAATGCTTGCTGTTGACGTGTTCCGGTTGAAGGATAAGGTAGCCTGTAAACTTACTTTTGCTCGAGGCCTAACATCCCGGCCTCAGGTTGGCAACGCACCATCACCACCTTTGGTGTCTCTAGGCGACATGAATTTCTTACCATCAGGAAATCCGTCTGCTTGTTTGCCTTTTAATATCATAAAAAATATATATATACCTATATACATACCTTCTTGGTGATTTAGCAAAAAATACGACTGTTTGTATTATCCTTTTTCAAAATAAATCAATATTATCATCATCACCAATTGATAGAAATCAATACAAAATTAAAATAGCACAATACTTGTAATTTTCAATACACTTTAACACTTTCATCTAACTAGTTTCACTTTAGATCGCATCTTTAGGGTTATATACCTAAAAAGACTAAAATATATTTCATTTTCAATTATAAAACATAGTGTAAATATAGGTGGCATAAATAAAATTTAGTATTTCCAGTAATCCAAATATTATCCCGGCTCCGGTCGAGGCGTGAAATTGTCACGCTTGATTAAGCTCAGATCCAATCAATTCCGTTTTAACGATAGTTTATTTATGTAAGCTTTTAATCATAATTGAGTTAAATGTACCGTTACAGATTGTAGTGAAATATCTAGATTGGGCCCCAGCGTTTTTTTATGTTATTGGAAGGCAAACAAGCAGACGGATTTAATGTTTGTAAGAAATTCACGCCGCATAGAGACACCAAAGGTGGTAATGGTGCGTTGCCAACCTGAGGTCGCGATGTTAGGCTTCGAGCAAGAGTAATTTTACCGGCTATCTTACCCTCCGAACTGGAACACGTCATGACGTTATGGTGGCAGGAATAACAATAGACAATCGCCTTCCTAGCAGCTCGTAATAGAGGAGCACAAAATACCAATAAAATCACTGGTTGTAGAGTGCTGTGCAGCAATTTGTCTGAATAGTGGATAGGGATCTACTGCCTTACAATCTCCTGACGGCTTAATGACAGTGTCAGGTACCGGTCTGGAGTCCAGATGGAGAAAAGGCGCCAAGAGGTCACATTACCACAAACGATGAGGCCTACAGCAGCAGGACTTCGTGCTTCGTCGACAAAAGCCTTCTTTTTTAAGTTGGCTCCTTTGCAGAATAGACCATCTGCCTTCCTGCCAGGCAGCTCGTAATAGGTGAGCATAGGCTTACCGTTACTAACAATTTGACATCTGACTAGGTGGTAGAGTCTCGCAGCGACTCACCCGGATTGGTACCACCGCCTTACCTATTACTGCCGCCATAACATCATGACGTGTTCCGGTAAGGTAGCCGGTAAACTTTCTTTTTCTCGAAGCGTAACATCCCGGCCTCAGATTGGCAACGCACTATTACCACCTTTAGTGTCTCTAGGCGGCGGAAATTTATTACCATCAGGAAATCCGTCTGCTTGCTTGCCTTCCAATATCATAAAAAAAAACTTGCTGTGAAGTACTTTATTTTAATACAGTGGTCTTTTTCTTTTAAGAAAGCTCCTTAGATTTTTTTTATTTAAAGTTGCCATATCATCAGGATTCTCTTTAATGGTTTATTTGATTGCTTGTTGGTTTACATATCTGTTATCATAGTGATGGATGGTAGCTAAGCCGTCCCCACTACGTTACACTATGTATTATAATATTATTAATATTTAAATTACATGCTTGTATTCACTCTATAAATTGGGTAAATATTTTGGTAAAATCTCCAATTATCTATCCGAAATGTCATCAATCAAAAATCGATGAAAGTTTTCGGTCATTAGCAAATAACTTTCTTATCTTCAGTCGTCGTAGAAACCTGCCCGTAGTTTAAAAGGCGCAGTCACACCATGAGACTGCGTTGTGATATGGTACCGCACAAAAAACGTCGCGAAAACGCAAATTTTTTTTATGACATTGTAAGGCAAAGAAGCAGACGGATTTCCTGATGGTAAGTAATTCCCGCCACCTAGAGACACCAAAGGTGGTAATGGTGCGTTGCCAACCAGAGGCCGGGATGTCAGGCCTCGAGCAAAAGTAAGTTTACCGGCTACCTTACCCTTCGAACCGGAACACGTCATGACGTTATGGCGGCTGGAATAGGTAAGGCGGTGGTACCAATCCAAAAAAAAATAATATTGTATACATATTTTTTACCAAATTGTGTATATTTCGACTTTTTTTCACTCACTTTCACTTTTTTTTAATCGCCTCTGTGGTCTAGTGGTCCAGGTGTTGGACTTTACTTCATGAAGTCCCGGGTTCAATTCCCGGGTACGGCAACAAAAAGAAAATTTGGTTTTTCCAATTTTCTTACTTAAAAAAATATTGCTCGAGATTGGATACGTGCCGGGTTGGTGATAGCCTTGCCAAATGCCACCTATCACATTGTGGGATTTAGTGTCTTAGGCTAGTCGTGGGTGCACTGGTTGTGCCTCTGCCTACCTCTTCGGGGAAATGAAGATACTACCTTTTTTTGATAATTCCCGTCCTACTAATACTGTGTCTAATTGATGTAATTAATACCGCTGTTTTATTTACTTCTCTCACGTAACGTCAGTGCACACCATGTTAGGGTAGTCCATAAATTAATTGTGGGGCTTAAAATACCACCCTGATGTTGGCAACGAAATATGTTTTTAGTGATGATAGGCAACATAGCTCATTTTTTTATTAATTTTTGATGCTATGCTACACCTATGCCAACAAATCTTTTTGCGTAAAATGAAAAAATTATATTTAAGGCCTTTTAATATTAGCACTTTTACATATGACAATTTTTTAGTTTTTTTTTTAAGGAAAGAAGAATGTTACCAGTGATAGGATTTATACCTCTATATTTCGTGTTTTGCTAACAAATGTTCAAAGTTCGAACCATATAAGCTACAGAAGATTTAGAGCTGAAAAAGAGGTTATTCAAATAATTGGAGTTATAAAATGTAAGTTTTATCAGCAACAAAGAACGAATGTAATAGTATTACATAGAAGTATGCTAGAATTATCTAAATAACAAAGTTATTAAAATTTAATTTAGCGAGATACGAAGGTGAACAGGTTGTTTAATATACTTTAAGGATGATATATTTTTCCGTAATTACCTACTTTTATTAACCGCGTCAACCATCTTGGTGCAAACGTTGAGAAACCACAAGTAAGTCCAAAAAATATCATTAAAAGAATTAAAAATTAAGGTGTTTATTACAAAACGTCGTCGCAGTGCAGTATTGTGACTGTACCCTTAGTTCATAATAATCGTCTCATAGCCGTTAACATATCCGATGTCAGAACTCGACGTTAGCAATTTACAATTTTAATGTTCTGTAACGATCTTCCTAAAACCATTTAACTTGGTTATATTTTATTAAATGGTAACATTAAGGATAGTCTAAATTACTCTGCGGCAAAGTTTTAGTAAACAACCGAAACTTCATAGTTCAAGAATCGTTTCATTATGTAATGTAGAATTTATCTTATACTTTAATCTCCACATGTGATAGACTAGAAAATAATTTTTTTTATGTCTTAGGTCACAGAATAGGTTTTAATACCAACGTGTTTTGGAGGATAATATTATAGTTGCAAACTCTATTGACAACATAAAGAAATGTTTAAAAAACAAAAGTTTACATTTACATATAAATAAAAAAAGAAAAATGTGTTATTAACACAATCAAATTTATAGAGATAAAAGGTACCAAAACATCTATATTTGTTATCGTCGGCACTTGGTGGAATAGTATACACACTTTTTTGAAGTAAACACTTGTACTTATCCACTAAACACTTTATTTAATTTCCGTTACTCTATACCAAAAACAAAAAACAACATTTACCAACAAAAGTCGCGTGTACAACGTTATGTGTAGAACTATAAAATCCTCCCGAAATAGGTGCTTAAGTTTTTAGATAGCGTTCTTCATACTAATATTTGTTTGTTTGTTTGGTTGTAATGAATAGGCTCAAAAACTACTGGACCGATTTTAAAAATTCTTTCACCATTCGAAAGCTACATTATCCACGAGTGACATAGACTTTGTTTCATCTAAATCGGTATAGTAGAAGCCAAGTTACGCAGGCTAGTTACGCAAGCTGCGTGAAACTGCTAGTATAAAATATAGAGAGAATAGAAATATGAAGGACTTAAAAAATATTATTAAAATATTTTTTTGATCTTCAATATAACAGGGCTTGTTGGATGATTCAAAAAGAGGTAACATGTTCAGTGTTAATGTCTTCGTGTCTTTCTTTCATGTTACAACGGGTAAATCTTATGTTTCTGAAAGAAAGACACAAAGACACATTTTCGCATTTGTTTTATACTCGCATTTGTCATTTCGCATATTAGTCTGGTCTCGTAAATTATTATTTAGTTGAGCAAAGACATAACTAATTAAACAGTAAGATATATTAAGGTGTTGATAAATTAATGCGTTCAAATGGCTGTCCTAAGTATGTCAAAGTATATTTCTTACACATGATAATTAGGACTGAAAGATGTCTTCATAATTAAGACGAGCTATTTCTTTGATTAATCTTGAAGAAATAGAGAAAACTTTTGTTTTTTGT
>NJDD01028444.1:0-11046 GCA_002245505.1 Calephelis nemesis
ATTAGATTTAAGTAAAGCTAATAACTTTAAGCTAATCAATATCTGTGTTTGTATTTATTAGTTAAATTAAAATATAAACATATAACTAGATATTATATGTTTATATTTTAATTTAACTAATACTTTTTATTTTTACATAAAAAAAGTTTTTATATAAAAAAAAATGCTTCTTAAAATATTTATTTATTTTGATACAAATTATTTGCATAGTAAAATAGTTGTTTTAGTTAAATATAACGGAATATAAACATAATTAAATACATAAATGTAAAGAAATATAAACTAGATGGTAGAGTTTCGCAGCGAATCACCCAGATTGGTACCACCGCCTTACCTGCCACCATCATCATCTTGCCGTCATAACGTATTCTGGTTCGGAGGGTAAGCCTCAGGTTGGTAACGCACCGCTACCACCTTTGGCGTCTCTAGGCGGCAGGAATTTCTTACCATCAGGAAATCAGCAAGAATTTCTTACAATCAAAAAAAAATAATTAGAAAAAACTTTATTCACATTGACTGTACAAGCGTCACATTGCCCATCAGCATTCACTTAACTATTTTTATAATAATTATTGTCAATGAACTTTTCATTTCAGAAAAAGGCGAAAATAAAATAAACTAAGTTCCTGTTGGTAAAAAAAGAGGCCGCTAATAGACATCTAAGGAACGCAATAACAACCTGTTATTTTTTATCTGAAAATTTAAGTGGAATCATATTCCATAATAAGTTCATCAGATCAGTTCATCAGACGTTATACATAGGCATTTTTTATGTGAGAGGTCAGAAAACAAGCAGGCGGCTCTTCTAATATTAAGGAACAACCGCGGTCTACACACCATAGATGTTAAAGTTGCCATTGTCCTGTGGTTCCTATTAATGTTTACTGCACGTTGGGTAATGAATGTGAAGGAAGCAAGACAGGTTTGTCAGGATTGTGAGGTCTAGCACTTGATACTCTCTGCCTAATCCGTAAGGGACTTGGCGTGAAGATATATATGTTTGTATTTGTGTATGTTTCTTAAATTTATTTTAACATTTGTTGAATAACTGATAACACTATATTTTAACTAACTTTTAGTTATTAAAACCAGTATATTCTCCAATGCAAGTTTAGAGCAACAGATGTGGGACGGTTTTCTTCGTACTTGGATCACTGTTGTATGATGGGTCCTTTTTGCACTAGAATTTAGTATTTAGATAGTAGAATCAAATACTAGAATTTAGTATTTAGAGAGTAGAATCAAATCAAATACCGAAAATATTGTTTTGTACATTCGACTTTATCCAAAATGCTTGCAAAGCTTAATTCTATCTGATTTTAGGATGGGGGCATCAACAAGTGTCTTCCGTTCTATATATCTATTCCCTAGCCGCGACTGTTGTGATTCCCTCTAGGATTCGTATAACAAGGCCACCTCGGGGACTCTAAGGTCTAAAGGAAATATGGCAGCTGGCACCATCGTGGAGTTTAGAGAGACCGTGCGGTAGGCCTCGCATATTTTTAGAGCGAATACTCTTTGTACTGTTTTAAAGAGTTTCTGCATGTAGTTTCTCTTTGTAGCCGTGTACCATGCGCTTGCAGCGTTAAGTATAGTTGGCTTTGTCACCGTGGCATTTATTGACCTTTTTTTTACGTGGGGAAATCCATCAAGGATACCCGCCACTTTCGGGGGAAGTGACGGGTTATGTGAGGCTCCTATTCACTAAAACCCCACGGTGTCCTCCCCTTCGCCAGGTACCGGGGCTGTGGGGACGCTTTGGCACTCTTCCACTACCGCTGGCGCTGGATCTGACTATCCCCTTCTGGCAGCCCCACTCAATAGGGGCCGCATATCGTCTGAAGTGGTGCACGGAGACACAACACAGCCAGTGGCGACAGGCTCCCCCGTACCTGCCGCAACCCCTTCTCGACCGGGCGGGCTAGATGGAAAGCCCGCCCCCCTTCTCCGCAGACCGTACTGCCGCCATCCCGCGCGGGCCAAATGGCCCACCACCCTGTGTGCGCTCCTCGTGTCCCCTCTTGAGCCTCTGCTTGAGAGGGGTTACTGAGGAGCGCCCTCCGTGGTCCGAATTGGTTTCATCGGGGTCCTGGCTCTCGACCCCAGCTACTCAGCCCCCCCGCCACGACAAGGCTCAGACCCTTGGGGGGGGGCATTTATTGACCTAGTCTATCCTAGCTAATAATTTATAGAGTTGTACGGCTTTGTTGCACACGTCAGTGACGTGGCTATTGAATATAAAATTGTTATCAATATTGAGACCAAGTATTTTAATTTCCTTTTGCATGGCAATGCTTATACCATCCATGGCCATAGTGGTGTATCATACTTTCTCGTCAACGCACACATTTTATATGAATTTGTTTTGAACACCTCACGCTTTAGCGTGTCTGAATAGATGCTGATTTGTTTTACAGTTTATCTTATAAAAAAGGATTGTGTGGTTTTATAAAACAACAGTAACAGTAAAACCTGATCTATAACTACAAACTATAGATGCCGCCATATTGGCCTCGGCTGCTCTAACGAGCGCCTTTCATTTTATCCCTATTTCGCGACTGACAATCACGCGACTTGCGACACACAGACCAAAAAAATTGAGACGATGTAATAAAAGTTTCACTTTAAAAATATTAAAACATTAACGTTAGTGATAGTATTATTATTGATTTTTGGTACGGCATAGCAATTATCGAATATCTAGTCGTGGTCAGGTGCTAGTGACAAAAGAATTCGTCTTTAAAAAGCCGTTTTGTGTGAAGCAATTCGCGGTATAAGAACCAGATGAGCGTATCTTCAAAAAAATAATTATAGCATCTTTGTAAGCATTATATACAAAAAAATGTTGAATGTTTAATGCTCCAATATAATATAAACATATCAATATTTTTTTTATAGCCAACTGTATACTATCTCTGTCAATGAAATAGTAAAGTTTAAAGCGACAAATTCCCGCAGTATTTTTGCTCTCCTGTAAAATTTACAAAATGTAGATACGTTCATCTGGTTCTTATACCGCAAATTGATCTACATTATACGGAGAAAAGAATAAATACAAAGAGCAAAGTACAGTAAATAACCAGTAATTGAAGCAGCCATTCCTACTATTATTATCTTAAACATAGGTACGGCGAGCCAAGTGAGACAGATCGTCGCGTCCGCGTCGGTGAGATTAGAAAATTTACGTGATGCCACCAGATAACATGAGAAACCAATGCAGTTTGGCATATATTCATATAGAGCCCGCTCTCTTAATTAGTTTGTTTGCAAGAAGATTCTCTCATTTATTTTATATTGCACTGAAACTTTTTTACCTCAAATTTTTAGAGACAGTCTTTACAATTTCTATTTATCCTTAAAATAGTATTACTAATAAGGTGATTTCTTGTCAAATAAGTAATATATTTGTGGTAAGCCCCTTTCAATTCAGACGAATTTTGGTCAGAGTTTTGTATCATCATAGAACAAAGTTTTGTGACAGTTAAAAATTTAGTTCAGTTTTGGAAATCACCAAAAATGGCTACACCTTAACATCTTAACACAATTTTTTTATTATTATTTAATATCCTGAAATGTTTAGAACTACGTTTTATTATAAAAGTATGAACTTCAGTGTTTTTATTTATTTTCTATTAAACAACGTTAAGTAATCGTGTGAGCAAATAAAATTATTAAAAAATACGTGAAGATGTAGCTGCTCTGAAGTACGCCGAAAAACACAAGCGCATTGAGGGCACTCTATACCAATTGTACTCTAATACTGAGCTTATCACTCCTCGAGACAAGGGACAGGATTTATTCACTTGACCATTCTAGCAATTCAATTTAAACTACCTCTTTAAAAATATTGGCTAAAATTCAATTGAGTTTTAAGATTGAAATTAGTTCTACATTGAATTCAAGAGAATAATTAATCATGAATTAACTATATGAACTACGTGGTACAAGTGACAAAAACTAGATATTTCTCGTACCCAGGATATATTTTGCTTTAAAATAATAACTAACTGCTGCCAGTGGATTCGTTCGCGTTTAACAGGACCCCGTTGTGCGATTGGGATTAAAAGAAGCCTATATGTTAAACCCGGTTACAATCTATCTATGTTGACCACCTCGTTGGTCGAGTGGCTAGCCTACTCGCCTAACTACATCGACCAACCGTGAGGCTTGGGTTCGATTCCCGCGGGGGCAGGCATTTGTGTGATGGACGTGAGATGGAGGGACGTCACAAGTGGTTTTGTTTCCCGTGTTCGGACTCTGTTTGTAATCTGGTCGCGATGTAGTTCATATAGTTAATTCATGATTAATTATTCTCTTGAATTCAATGTAGAACTAATTTCAATTCAGTTTCATTTTCAGTTCAGTTTGTACGGTACAGTCGATTTCCTGAGGATGCCTCGGTGTCGAGGCGAAACGTACATCGAGTGCGATTTGGTGTTCTCTGTGGTGAGTGCTTCGACAAAGTTGGCGAGGGACGTGACAAGTGGTTTTGTTTCCCGTGTTCGGACTCTGTTTGTAATCTGGTCGCGGTGGTGGGAGGTGGGAACTTTAGGTAGGGTTGTCACATGTGAAGAACGTGATAATCTGGATTATTTCCCGAGCTCTTCCTATATTCGTGTTCTGGTCGCGGAGGTGGGTGGTGGGAACGTCAGTTAGGCTTGTCACACTCTGTGTCGTTTGGAGGATTATTTGCCACAACAGTTACACTGCTTACGCGGAATTAGCAAATTAAAGGCTTATTTTACATCTGCTTACTCTAGGGTTAGATTCAATATGTGTAATTTGTCCAGAGATATTCTAAATCTCAGAAAAATCCGTTTAGCCATTTAAGCGAAAGAGTAACAAACATCCACATACATACACATAAACTTTTTCATTTGTAATATTAATAGGATAAACGATTACCTTAATTTCGACGACACACCCACCCTTAACTAAAAATCTCGGATTAGGCAACAATACGGAGAAGGCATTTAAAACTAAAAGAAGAAATAAATAAAAGCGGAACCCGAAAAATTGCCTTCTTGGTCTAGTGGTCCATCAGTCCAATGCCCGGTTGGGAAATGAAAATGTATTTGTTTTAATTTTTTAACGGATAAGTTCCAGTTGGCGATAAATTTGCAACCTGTCATATTACATGTTATTTCCCTGCTTCAAAAACATTACAATGATGGCCAATCATCTGTTTTTTTTTACGTTATTGTGTTAACTATGTATAATTACAAGTACACTTTTGTGTATTAATATATTCTCTTCTTCAAGTTCATCACAATTAGCTAGTTTCATTTTTACAGCATCTTCAAAGCTATCATTATGGGTAACGAATGTTTTGCGGTCAGTGTACTTGTCAAAATGTTTTTAAAGATAAACAAGAGCAATATTGAAACTTTAAAGTATAACAAAGGGAAATTTTCTCCGAATCTGGGGAAATTCTATATACAAACAAGTAATACCGCTATTGTAGTAAACATGTTACATAATACATTATTTTAATAACACTAAAAAAATCACGGAGAAACATAATAATGTTAAAACATTCAAACGTGTCAAAAAATTAAACAGTTGAAATATTGCTACTAAAGTATCTTCACGCCCATATCCCCGGAGAGGTAGGCAGAGGCACAACCAGGGCACCCACGACTAGCCGAAGACACTAAGTCCAACAATGTGATAGGTGGCAAGCCTATCGCCAACCGGGCACATTTCCAATCCCGAGCAACTTTTTTTTAGAAAATAGGAAAAGGAATAGGAATAGGAAAAAAAAAATTTAGGGGTCCTGATGGTAAGATATTACTGCCGCCTAAAGACATCAAAGTGGTAATGGTGCATTGCCAACCTGAGGCCGGGATATTAGGCAACGAGCAAAAGTAAGTTTACCGGCTACCTTATCCTCGGGACCGGAACACGTTCAGTGATACTAATCCGGTGAACTTTAAGAAAATATCACCTAGTCAGATGTCATGGTATTAAAATAACAATAAATAAAAAATACATGTAACCACTACAAAATCATCATCTAGCTAAGAACTAAACAAGTAAAAAAAATAAACCAGCAAGTGAACTAACAGACCACCTTATGGAAAATGCTTACCGTTGCTCACGGACATCTGGAACTGTCACAAGAAGAGTAATATATTATGCCTTTTGGAAGGTTAAAAGTAAAAATCCAAGCAAAAGCTGTAATATCATTATAATGTGTATTCTATATCAAGTTTATGACAAGGGATGAATCCCAGAGACTTATTGTCGGTTTTGCAAGGGATACGGTCTAACCAAATATTGTTTTTGAGTTTATTGATATTGGAGATTACGACAAAGCACTTTTTTAGGAGAATTGCTTTTTTATGGACCTTTTTATTCGTGGTATTTGAAGATCGTATTGACTTAACGATCCAGGAAAACGTGCTGGATTTATATTTCGTGACATAAACTATTACATCCCTAGAATTATGGATGAATATTTACGGAATAATTTAATAAACAAATTGTGTACATTGGTACACTGTATTTAAGGCCAGGTTTCAAGCTTTAAAACGTGGAAGAATGGAGGGATGTATGAATGTTTTTTTTATATAAGATGTCAGCGGACAAGCACTCGTGTCTCCTGATGGTAAGAGACATCCGTGGCCTAAAGACACCACAGAAGTTACAGGTGTCGCTGTCCTGAGGCCAGGATGGAATACAAGTGTACCTTCCCCAGACCGAAACCTGACAGAGTAGTTTTGGCAGGAAAAATATAGAAGAATACAATTAAGAAGGGTTTTTTTTGAAAATTCAACTCCTTAACGGTAAAATAAAAGATAAACTTTTCTATAAACTTTCACACCTTGGACCTTTATGAGTGAAGCTTTGAGCGAACGAAGTAAAAAACAAATAATTATGAATAACGTAATTCAACGATTTTCAAGTTTCAACCTTTAAAGGGCTGAAGTAGAAGATTTCATGGACATAGTTAAACGTCTGATTCTAATTTTAAACAAATTGATGAGAGTTTTGGAAAAGGACGTAGGCTACTTTTTATCTCAACAACAATTTATCAATCTCAACAGATAGCGAAAGCTAAATTTGAAATAACTATAATTCGCAGACGAAAGTATAAGAGTAGAAAATACCGTCACTTCCGGTCTCCTTTGGTAGGTCAAAACACTAGATCACAGGATTTTTTATTATTTATACTATAGATATAGTGAGTAAAGATCTTCACGCCCATATTCTCGAAGGCCGAGGCACAACTACCTGGACATTATGTCCCACATGAGATAGGTGGCAAGCATATCGCCAACCAGGCGCATATCCGATCCCGAGCAACATTTTTTTTTTTCATTAGAAAAACCACATTTTCTTCTTGTTGCCCCATCCGAGATTCGAACCCGGTTCGACACTTGGACCGCTAAAACCATAAAGGCGACTAATAAAATTAAAATTTAGCACTAATATTTGACACGTATGTATTTTAGTCATTAATTCCAATTACAATGACTTGACTGTTTTTTTTTATATAAAAAGGCCGAGGCACTACCAGGGCACACACGACTGGCCGAAGACATTAAATTGCACAATGTAATAGGTGGCAAATATCAGCCAGGCACATATTCAATCCCGGATAACGTTATTTTTATTAAAAAAAATTAATATATACAATTTTTTTTGTTGCCCGACTCGGGGATCGAACCCAGGACCTAAAGAAGTAAAGTTCGACGCCGAATGCTAGGCCACAGAGGCGATATTTTAATTACATCATAGATATAATATACTCAAACAAATTTTCAACACTCATGTAAATAGCACAGATTAAAGATCGTTTGACATTTGAAAACGTCAGCACGCCCATATCCCCGAAGAGCTAGGCAGAGGCACAACCAGGGCACCCACAACTAACCGAAGACATTAAGTCTCACAATGTGATAGGTGGCAAGCCTATCGCCAACCGGACACATTTCCAATCCCTTTCTTTTTTTATTCAAATTTTCTAATTGTTGCCCGACCCGAAATTCGAACTCTCATGCAGTCAAGTCTTACCACTGAACCGCTTGACCACAGAGGCAATTCAATTTATTATTTCAAACATGTTAAACATGTTTCATTCTCTGATTTTTTTATAAAATATTCCTTTATACGAAAAGTATAAAATTACAACATGTGTAAGCACTAAAATTATGTAAATGCAGCAAAACGAAAGGCTTGCATCTGTTTTGACATTATGATAATCCCAACGGAACTTCGTTACAGAGATGATAAAATGTATACATGTTGCAATTTTGCAGCGGAGAGTGTGAAATGAATTTTTGCTTGTATATTGTGGTTAATGTAGAAAGTTTTTTAAAACAAATTTCAAATAGACCATAATATTCATTAATTCTTTTCTTTCATTCGTTTTTGGCCTTCACGTTAGTATTTTGCCATTAGTCAAATATAAATTTAATTCAAATTTCATATCAATTTTGATCAATTATAATTAGTCATCAGTCATAAGTTGTCAGGTAAAGCGGTGGCCTCATTACTCAAACTCATGTATTGAGATTTGGTCAGCAACGAGAAAATACACGACACGCAATTTTTTTCATGATTATTTAATTTGTGCACTTTCACTGAACAAAATTGTACAAAAGACCACCAAAATTGACTAATTTCACTCAATGCCAATACGAAATTCAATAATTATGAAAAAACTTCGACCATCTTTTCTCTCGATAGCGCCAAAAACTTCTAGTCATTAATTTTGAATCTTTTCACAAAAACAGACAGATCACCCTCCTTATGTCAAGAGAAATGTAACACTTGTACTCACTAATATGTATGTGCTTAGTTAGTTTATTTGAGGTTCTAACAAAAAATTTGAAGTAGTAATTGTTAACGATAGTTTTATTTATTTCAATTTCTTAGATTAAGACTTTTTTTTATGATTTCTTGTATTTTTTTTTATAATGAAAGGCAAACAAGCACACGGATATCCTGATGGTAAGAAATTCACGCCGCCTAGATACACCAAAGGTTGTAATGGCGCGTTGCAAACCTGAGGCCGGGATGTTAGGTCTCCAGGAAAAGTAAGTTTACCGGCTACCTTAACATCCGAACCGGAATGCGTCAACGGCAAGCATTGGACGTTATGGTGGCAGAAACATGTAAAGAGGTGATACCAATCCGGGCGAGTCGCTGTGAAACTCTTCCACCTAGTAATAGATAAAGTGATTGAAGAGGAGGGTTTATATGTATATTTCATAACCGTGCGAAGCCGGGACGGGTCACTAGTTTCGCAGTAATCGTTATTTTCTAAAGAACGAAGATAAAACACTGTCATAAACAAAGTCGTACTTAAACTCAGTAGAAATAACAAATCATAATTTCAAGATGAGAAATTTAAGACTCACAAATATTGAATCCATTTATAAAATAAACAAAACAGATTCTAAAAAGTTCATAAAGTTAATGAAAATTTCGAAAGTCCAATAAAGAGGGATATTAATAAAAAGGGCGAATTTAAAAAGCAATTTACAAACAAGTTGTTACCGCAATATTCCTAAGCGTTTTTATGAAATGACAACTCGATCTTGGGAAAAAGATATCTATTTTTAGGCTTGGATCGATATTTTTTTTAAAAAGAAAGTATCTTTACACCCATATCCCAAGAGCCAGGCAGAGGCACAACTAGGGCACCCAACATGGGACTTAGTATCTTCGGCTAGTGAGCCGAAGATACTAAGTCCCATGTTTACTCTTTTGAAACCATGGTGGAAAAAGAGGGGTTTACAAGTTTGTATTGTCTGTGTGAGTATCTCTCTGTTTGTGGCATCATATATTTTTAAATACTTGAACCAATTTTGATGGGTTTTTTAAGATGATACTCATAGTATGATCTAAATAATTCTTAGCTACACAACATGTAAGTTTTGTCAGGGGATTTTATTATTTTTAATTTTAATATTATAGATATCATTAGTCTGCTTCTGGTTTATATTTTCATTTTGGAGCCAGATATTGGATTCCTACAGAATTGAAATTAATATAATATTACTCACTAGCAGTTTTACGCAGCTTCGCCTGCGTAACTTGGCTTCTACTATACCGATTTGGATGAATCAAAGCCTATGTCACTCGTGGATAATGTAGATTTCAAATTGTGACAGAATTTTTAAAATCGGTCCAGTAGTTTTTGAGCCTATTCATTACAAAAAACCAAACAAACAAAGTTTTCCTCTTTATAATATTAGTATGATAACATTTTTAGGATCTATTAGCAGCATAAACGCTAATGTCAAACATATAAATATAGTGGATTCATTTATTGTTAGATAATTTCAAAACTTCGACCATACTGTAAAAAGTAAAACCTGTTAGCAAGTGTAAAAACGTGTTCAGTGAACAGTATAGTCGCTAAAGTCGCCGTTAAAGATAATATATTCTCCAATTATTTTGCCTCCAATTATTAAAATAAGGATTGGCTTCTGTGGTCAAGTGGTCCTGCATCGGACTTGATTTCTTGAGGTCCCTGGCTTGATGCCCGAGTGGAAGCAAAAAAAGAAAATTTATTTTCAAATTTCTAATAAAAGTAACGTTGCCTTGGATTGGGTATGTGGCTAATAGGCGATAGGCTTGTAATTTATCTAATTGTAGGATTTAGATGTGTTTCCTCGCCTAGATTTTTGGGCATGGAGATACCTTGTTTTGGATATTTTGTGATGTTGCTTATTGTAAAAATATCCGGAAGCAGGGATCCATCAGATCGCTTAGCCAGTTGGCTTCTATTTTCATAACTCCGACGTTAGAAATAGGGGTATTTACATGTAAGAGTGAGTTTGAGGTATGTGTTTATGAGTGCGTCTTTGGCGTTAACACTTTTAAATGGAAAGATCAATTTCGATGCAGCTTCTTTTGTTTGAAAGCTGATATTATAGTCTAAACGTTTCTTAAATTATTTAAATGCAGGTTTTATTGCGTTACTAAGAATTTTTATTTTAAGGGTTTTATTTTTTGTCTGCTTGATTATTTCCGCAGCTAAAACAATATTCAGAGTACTATTAAAGCCAAACTAATAAATTCTGTCTCATT
>NJDD01028544.1:0-17211 GCA_002245505.1 Calephelis nemesis
CGTTGTGTGAAGCAAAAAGAATTGTTTCAAAATGGTTATCTACCTTGACATACAGAATTGATGTCGAGTAAACATCAATTTCATTGGGAGCCGCTTGCCCGTTCGTATGTTAATTATTTAAATCTGAGCTAGCTTCTAGCCCAGAGCATATATTTGACAGTTTAAGTCATACAATACATCTATAGAGCGTGCATGTGGCCCTAATTGTAATTGTTTGGTTAATGTAAGTAAATATTATATTTGCAAGCTTTGAATTATTTTTAAAATGTTTGTAATTTAGATTAGTTGATGCCAATCTGAAAATAGTAATAGCAATATGTAATTGAAGTTGCTCCTCACGACACAGGCTTGCCTAGTGTGAGGACCGTCGTTAGATTAAGATGTTCAAAACTCTCAGCGTTATACATAATTAATAAGATATTATCCTGTTATTATCTATCTATGTTTTTACTGTTTCTATGTTTTCGCTGTAAATAAATTTATTTCATTTCATTTATTTCAATCAAAATCTCTAAGACACTAACATTTTCCTAACCTTGTTATTATCTCTAAGGTATCAACGCGTGCCATCCTTCGGATTGGGTCACTCTCACCGATGTGTCTATGAGTCTATGGTACATTGTTTTTGATCGTCGTGCACAGATAGTAAATAATTGGTTTGTGTTTACAGGCAAGCCATTATTGTATGTACCTACACACTATATGGCTGCCAGTTCTATAATTGTTATAAGAAGGCGGTACTTTGCAATTTTCTGTTTGTTCAATGTTTTTTTTTATTAAATAATTTTATTTGGATGCCAATTTTACATCCGTTTTTTACTGAATTCAACAAATTAACTTCTAAAGAATTGTAAATCCCTAATGCCTACAGAGGTTATGAAAAGTTTGCTGTGCACAGTCCAAAAATAAAAAAAGATATTTAAAATTATATTTTGTTACAGAGGCTACCCAGCGACAATTCTGGGCGTGATTCCTTACGCTGGTGTTTCGTTTTTCACATACGACTCTTTGAAACATTGGCACGAAGGTAAATATTGTTTTTGTCCTCAGTGCTTGTTAAACGAGACAAAATTTATTTTGCTCTTTCTTTTATTTAATGATTAAATACTGTAATTATTGTATTTGGGAATCGGTTGCGATTATTGCCTTATCTTTAAACGGTAGTATATATTTTTTTATAATTTTTAAAGATGATATGGTTTTCTAATGGTATTAGTAATTTTATAGAATTATCTTACCTATTTGTTCAAGCCGTATGTCATCGCATCTCTTAGGCTTCATGGCATCAAAGACTGGTACTGATTGTATTTCCTATTTATTGCACATTATCATAATTATTTTTGACAATATGCATTTTTAACAAATCAAATATACAATGCCTGGGATGGATGTAGGTGCCCTGGGAGGCCAAGGTCGACATTCCACGATCAGATCGCTCGGGCATTATTCGATGGTGGTGTCTAGAGTCTAAACAATCGCCGTGTCGTGAATCGTGAAAAGGGTAGTCTATGTGGAGGAATGATGGATAATAATGTGGAGAATTTGGCACTCCAACTCTTTGCCTACTCCGTAAGGGATTTGTGCAGATACGTATGCATGTAACACACGGTGGAGAAAAAGCGTGTTATAAATTTGACGTGTCGTTTGTGGTATTGTAATTCGACTTTAATGGATTATTTTGCTTGGAATCTGACGCGATCGAGATGGTTGTTAGCTACGTCACTTAAGGTTACATATTATAGGTTTTCGAAAATGTTATACTTTCTAAGTTGTGATAACTGCAACGTGTGACCGCACTCCGCAGAGCGCACAGGGTGTGCGCCGAGCGGCGTGACGAAGCTGGCGTTCGGCGGGGCGGCGGGCGCGCTGGCGCAGTCGGCCTCCTACCCGCTGGACATCGTGCGCCGCCGCATGCAGGTGGCGCGCCGCCGCCCCGACCGCTCCTACCCCTACCCCACCATACCCACCACGCTACTCACCATATACAGGTTCGGATTTGGCCTCATTTACCTACATTTCAGACGTTTGACTTGCTTTTATACAAACTTTATTGTAGGTATCAAGCAGCTGTTTACGGAAATTTTGAATGCTTTGCAAGCTTTAGGTGTTTTTGACTGACTTCAAAAAGGAGGCGGTTCGCAATTGATTTGTGTTTTTGTTATGTGCCTCCTCCGCCAATTTTTAATGGATTTTGGTAATTGTATCTCATGAAGTACATGAATTCGAAGGGGGCCCTTAACAAATTTCATCAAGACTCTACAAGTAGTTTTTGAGTAATATCTCATAGGGCATTTTTTTGTATATCTAGATTCAATATGTTAGGATCATTCTTAATCAAATAAATATTTGATGTTAAAATTATTTAAGATATGTATCACAGCTACTGCATTTCAAAGAAAATATCTTCACACCCTTGTCCGATGAAGTAGGCCGAGTTTCAACCAGGAAATCCACGACTAGCCGAAATACAATATAATAGGTGGCAAATCCATCGCATAGTGGATAAAATATCCAATTTGGGGCACCGTTAATCTATTTATTAATAAGTGATGCAAAACTTTGGACCCACTTTTACGAAAATTGCGCGGACGCAGAATTGGGCATTCTTATAGTTTATGAGTAGGAGAAGTGCAGAAAGATAATATCTTTCAATTATAATCCTTAAAAAGTACATTAAATCGATAAATAAAACATTACCCACACTATCATGCATTTGACACACACAAACAAATATATTGATGATAACGATAAAAGATTACAGATGGCGCATTAAAAAGATTGGAAACAAAGTAGTTGGTCTTAAGAAATGTAGATATTAAAATTTGTTATGGTCGAATTTCGACCAACGGGCGACCACTGGTATAAATAATATTACGTATCTGTATTACTATCAAACGAAATGCTTATTTCAGGGTTGGTGCAAGATATTACATGCGTAATTTACTTTTTTATTATGCGTAATGTTTATTTGTTGTTCACAGAAATGAAGGCTGGCACGGTTTTTTCAAGGGTCTCAGTATGAACTGGGTGAAAGGCCCCATCGCTGTCGGTATCTCTTTCTCTACATACGATTCAATCAAATCCCTCTTACGTGATGTAGCGTTGAAAATCACATAAGAATGATATTTTCTATAAGGAAAACCTTGTTTATTAAAGAATGGGATTTTAGCCGACGTCGAAAAAGAAGATATTCTCTTTTTGTTAAGATAGATCATGGTTCTTAGGTGTTTCCATATTATTATTTTTATGGTCCGACTAGTGGTTGTGAAAAATGTAAAAAAGTAAAAAATGTATAACTCAAAACTGATAGTGGGATTTTTATAAAATGTATGTGGGACCGGACCGAAGCAAGACAGGTTTGTCAGGATCGTGAGGTCTGGCACTCGATACTCTCTGCCTACCCCGTAAGGGACTTGGCGTGAAGATATGTATGTATGTATGTATGTATGTATGCATGTGGGACCATCTCGGAATCACTAGCTAAGTCGTGTTATTCCAATAATCGCAAACTCCATAGTTATTTTTCGGTAGGCTAAATAATTTATATCTTACTATGTGCAAAAACTAAGAGGTAGCGGGATTTGAAACGAAATTAAAATTTTAACGTTGATTTGTTTGAGATTTAATAGGGATCAACAAGTTATAAAAAAAGTAAGTAAGTAAGTCAAATAGTTGTCTAACGAGTCCAAAACATCAAATTTAGGTGAAAATAGCGGTTTTTGGTATTATACGACTCGGCTATCGTTCGAAAAAAAAATGGCAAACCACTACGTAGTAATGAAATGATTGAAGTCGAATTTTTGCAGTTCTTCTGTGTTTAAATGTTATATTAATCAAGATTAGACTTTGGGCAAGACTCGACTAGGTATACTTGAATTTGACTAACTAAAGCCTTTTTTGGAAGATCAGGAGAACACTAAACAGTATAATCAGTAAGATTGCAGCCTTCGTAATATTACCTAAATTATTGGTGATGGGTAATTTGGTAATATTACCGTTGCACCCAAAGTTTTGAATCTTATGCTACAGTCAATATTTTAGTAATATTGCCTGATGCATGCATGTCGATATTTGGGGCATTCTATTGGTCAAGTGAATCTTAGTATCACAGCAAATATGCAAGGAGTATTACCTGAGCTACACGTGTAGATTATTTACTCAATTATTAGGCAGCCAATAATTCCTAAACTAATCTTATTCCATATTATATAAACTGCGCATGTTGGTAATTTGGTATATTATATTCTACCATTTTATTCTAAGTAATAAAAACATAACGGTGAAATAATCTTTTCACCTTAGTAGTATTACCTGATTTATACATGTAGGAAATTCGGTAATCTTTATATATATATATATTTCTTGTGTGCGTGTGTATGTCACTGAACTCCTAAACGACTGGAGCGAATTTGATGATTTTTTTTGGGTGTGTTCAAGGGGATTCGAGTATGGTTTTGATTCATATTTTGGTCTACTTGAAAATGACTTTAATTATTTTTTTATTTGTAAGCAGTGGTTGATTTTGAAATGTTTTACGTCACATCCGGCAGACTGCGCTACTGTCAGAGCATCAAATATTATGTAGTAGCTGCTAATGTCAAGCGATACAGACTTTGTTGGGTCGGCTAGTGTTATACAATTTTGTTAGTTGAAATTATGAATTTAAATACCATAGCAACAACGCTCAATGTTTTTTTTGGTGATTCTATTCGTAATATTTAATAATAAAAATCTAAATTTGATGAACCGTACGAAAAGTCTATTTAACTATATTTCTCACCCAAGTAGACGAAAATATTTACTACTTATTTAAAGATGGGATAATTTTACATTATTACAAAGTTTTAGTGGTTCCTTTGTTAAATTATTTTAATCAAGTAAATCATATATTTTGTCTATGAAGGTATCTGGCTCCTTGGTTGTTTTTTAGATTCTATCGTTGATATTAATTACATAATGGCACCTTGCGAACTAAATAAGAAATAATGATATCCAAAATATAAATATTTTTTGTCTATTGTTACGGCAAACACCTCTACAAAATGGTTATGAAATAAATCTTATATATAAAATTCTCGTGTCACAATGTTCATTCCCTCCTCTTAAACGGCTTGACTGATTTTCATGAAATTTTGTGAGCATATTGAGTAGGTCTGAGAATCGGCCAACATCTATTTTTTACAACCCTAAGTGATGAGGGTGAATCTTTTTCATACTCCTTAGTGATAAGGGCTTCTCACCCCAATTTTTTCATAGCAGAACAACGTGTGCCGGGTCAGCTAGTATAAATATAAATATGACCATTAACGGGGGTAACATTAAATACTTAAGTGTCATAATAATTGTTGATTATTGTTTAAGGACCGACTTATAACATCTATGAAAAAGCAATTTAACTTTAATTTTATTTTAATACTATTTTTATTATATTATATTCAAGGCAAAAATATTTAGATAAAATGGTCATGAATCGATGACAGCATTAAGTTTTTTAATATTTACTATGTGTTAATAATATTAAGATTTTTGTATTTGTGTTGTATGTAAGATTTTTTTGATTTTTGTACACTCATAATTAATTGTAGATTATCTACGCGTATAGTGATAAATAATAATTATGTGCTGTTCAAACCTGGTATCCAGAAGCAGATGTTTAGGCTTTAAGTAAGATTTGAAACCCAAATTCGATTTATTTTAAAATAGTTTTAACTGGAAATTATTAGTATTTTGTTGGTTATATCCTAAGTTACCGTAGTCTTTCATATAGTTCTAATGATGTTCTCATTTTTTTTAATTTATATAAAAGAATATTTATTTATTTAAAATTCAATAATATATTTTAATAATTTTCTTCATATATTGATTTATTGTTATTTTAAATTACAGTCGTCTTCCAACAACTTGACGTTCCTTAGTTTGAATCTCTCGATGATTTGATATTTTTTTTTGTTCCTTAAAATACATAATAATTTGCATAAAATATGTATATGATCGGTTAAAACTACGCCCAACCGGTTATAACTGGGCAAAGTTACTTGCATTGTTACGTTAGGTGAGGCTTTGTTTTTTTAATCGGGTAAGCCTAGTTCTAACAGAACGTCGGAGTTTAGCCGTAAGATGTACAGGGTATATTTGACACCGTAACGAAAACTTCTGTGGTAGTTTAGATACATGTCAGACTTCAAAATTCCGTTAACAGTTTTTGTCGGAAACAAGTGGTTAAATATTTAGCAGTTTTTCAGCCCACAATATATATAGCGAACATAGTTGCGAGCTGTAAGTGTCGACCTAGTACGCTGTTTTATTATATTGCTGTTTTTAGTAAAAATGTGTTATTTATTAGATGTTAAATAAAAATCGAGTTGCGTTAGATAGAACTAATGAAATAATAGTGAAATCATTAAAAAATAATACAAAATTCCAAATACATATGCATATCTATCATGTACAGAATCCATGGTTGCATTTTTCGTTACGCTGTCATTTACACGGTGTATATCAATTGGTTTCTATAATTATATTTTAAGCCCCGTCTTACACTGAACTTGTTTTGCGGTACATTGAGTTTAAAAGTATACGGAGTCGACTGTATTGTTTTATTGTGCAATATTAATGTACGCATTCAATAGCTCAGAAATATTATATAAGCTTTATGATAATTTTAAAACTCATTTTTTAAAGTCATTTTCCTGTAAAGTGTAAATATTTTATACTAGGTAAAAATGGTAATTGATTGGGTAATGAAGATAAATCAGGTAATATTTTGTGTATTTATGTTGCTTATTTAGGGTGAGTGCAATTATTTTTATAAATGATGTTTGAAATGCTGTCGGTTGGTAGAACAGAAAAAAAATGCTAACAGTGAATTTTGTTTTTGAATAACAGGATCATTTTAAAAAATTAATAATTCGATTTGTCTAATCGTATTCCCTACTTTAAAGAATATTTTGTATTTATCGAACATATGATATTAATAACTACAATCATAAAAATAATAAGGTCAAACAACTAAAATGAATATTATTTGGTTTATTCAATTAAATTTTTACGGCTTCCAAACTTTGATTAAGTCAAAATTTAACTGGAGGTGGTCGTATAATTGCTTAGTTATTCGCAATTTTTAAATTGTAAAAAGCTCAGTTCGAATTTATATTTATAATTTTTTAACAATCTTATTAAAATTTAAAAAGTGAAAAATTATTAAAATGAACTTTTTATCCATAATTTTTTCTGATAAGAAACCGAGAGTATTCCAAATACTCAGCTAAAATGTTAGACTTGAATTTTGTTAGTAATTTTATTGTACATTTTGTATAGATAGTATTTTAAGCGCAATTGTTGTTGTTCAATTTTCTGTGTGTTTATACGATTGTTTTATTGCGATTCGTGTGTTTATTTTATCTCTGTCGTAGGAGATATTATATTTATAGTAGACAAAAGAACGGTACTTAAGTCTTTAAGTACCTAAAAATAACGATATTTAACTTAAAAACAAAAATCAAGAACCTATCAAACTGAGTATTAATGTTTTAACATAAATCTATGTTCGTTAAAAAATGGCAGGTTGTATAAAGTAAAAGCTTGAAAATAACATCTAAAATAATAAAATTAATCTATCTAAAATACAAAAGTCGCAAAATGTGTTAAAATGGCGCGGGACCGACGATCGAACACAATTGCTTTAGATACGAGTAAATAAGTGTCCTTTTACGCGACCGTAATTACCTGTAACTTTAATGATATTTAGATAGTCCTTATGAAATTTGATACATCTCTGCTTTTATATCTAGATCTATTCTGGTTTTAATATTTTTTCTAGTTTTGATAGATTTTAAATTTATAGGCCCGCCACATGCGTTCGGCACAAAATCGTTTGGAAAAATCGAAAAGGAAGTTTAAACTCTTGTTAAGCTATACATAGATTTGTATGTGTGCTACATACATACACATCTATGCATGCATAAATTTGTGTGGATTTACTATGGCAGAAACTGCGTAACGGGAAACAGTATATATGTGTATGTCTGACTATACACAGATGAGGACTGAGGATTGACAATGAGGGCCACCAGAGATTGTTAGCAGAAAAGTATTAATTAAAAAAAAAGTTGTGTACATAATTAGGTGAGTTTAAAAATAATAAAATTTACATTTAAGTAGATGCGCTGTTTCCGTACAAACGGTAATAAAAAGTATGATTTTGGTATGATTGGTAAAAGACAATTTGCAAAATACTTTAGATAAATTGGTTACGTTAGAAAGAGTTTGCGTGTGGAAATGTGCGAAATAGACCAAAGATTAATTTTATTCACAAAAATAGAAATCGTGTCATTTTTTAACTTTAATGACATCGCTTCTGTTCCTTCTCTATCTTATTTATTAATTTAGTCTGCTCCCAAAAAGTTAAATATTTATCCCCTTATTAATAAAACTTACTCGCCCGTCGCGTTGATCTGGCGTGTAACTTCATTTTTTGTTAACGGGTGCGTAAGTTTTATTAGTAAGGGGGTTAGATTCTATTTTTTACGCAAACAAAAAATACCACATCATTACTACAGCATAAATAAATATCATCCACAAACTTGATTTTCAGAGAGCTTCGTTATGGTTTTTTTAAAAAAGGGGTCGCATTGGCAACATTTTTTTGTATTGTCGAAAAAATCATATATGTATAGACTTTGTATACAAATTGTGCGCCAATTACCATAATATCTTTATAGTTTGAGCTACAGCGGATTACAACTTTATAAAATTGTGAAAATATTCATTTAATATTAGAGGTAGTGTTATAACATTATAGTGAAGGAGATAACATACTTTTTATGGATTTGACTTCTGTTCAGATTGTCGCTAATATTGATCTACAATATTGCACTTTCACAATTTGTTCTATTATAGCCTTTGATAAAGGTAACGTTAGTAATATTACTTTATATCCTTGTAAAAATAATAATTACAGTAATAACGGTAATATTACCTATATAAATGGCCAATACAGGTAATATTAAGACTAATATAAATAGCGTGTTCGATATCACACATTTTAATATCACCATCCTTGCTTTTAATCGTTCACATTGTTCATTCATTCAGATGTATTTTTCATGCCCGACTGAATGTAACGCGACAATAATATACACGTTTTGTTTTATGGCTTTACTTGTTGTAAAATGATAGAAAATAAATATTATTGATTGTTTTCTGTTGTTTAAATTGATCATATTGTTAAACCTTCGGCTAGTCGTGGGTGCCCTGGTATATGGACTAGTAGATACTTACTAAAGAAGGTAAGCTTTGGCGACGGCATGCCTGGATTTTAAAACATACGACTTCAATATTCCTGCCGCACCAACTTCACTCGATGCCAGAGTCTTCTGAGGTGGGGTTAATCTATAATCTATATGTTAATACGTGATGCCAAAACTTTGGACCCCTTTTTACGAAAATTGCGCGGATGCAGAAGCATAAAATTTGGCACACTTACTGTCTTATAAATAAACGCGGCGAAAATTACTCCAAGGCTTAACCATGGATTGTAGTCCTTAATCACAATGTGATAAAGATCATCCATGTTTATTAATAAGACGGTTATAGTTTATGTGTAGGAGAAGTGCAGAACGCTAATATTTTTCAATAATAATGCTTATAAAATACGTTAAATTAATAAATTAAACATTACCCAAACTACCGTGCATTTGACACACACTAACAAATTGATGATAACGATAAAAAATCACAGATGGCGCACTAAAAAGTAGTTGGTTTTGAGACATGAAGATAGCGTTCTTATCAACAAGATATTAAAATTTATTATGGTCGAATTTCGACCAACGGGCGACCACTAGTATACGGAAATAAGCAAGACATCCCAATCTCAGACTTGCAATGTAAAGTACCGTGTCCATCCAAAACCATCAAGTAACGTGTCTCATTTAACCATTAGGATACTTGTGTGCTTGTTTGTAAAATACAGAAAATAAATCTTATAAAATCTGATTTAGCAAAATATAAAAAATGTTCAAGAATTTAAGAAAAGTTGTATTTTAGTAGTAGCCTCCCCTGATAGAAATTCTTTGACCAAAAAAATCCGTTTATGTTGATGCTAAGTTGATTACTACATTTTTTTTTACGTAACACCACACTTATCCAAAGAATTTACAAGAGTATTATTCGTGTACATGCACACATACTTGAAGAGCATAAAAAAACAAGTGAGGTACATACTTTTTCATACTAATATAAATGCATCGCCTCTGTGGTCTAGCGGTCCAGGTGTTGGACTGGGCTGCATGAGGTCCCAAAAGACAAAAACAAAAAAATTGGTTTTTCAATTTTTAACAAAAGAAAACGTTGCTCGGGATTGGATATCTGCCCGGCTGGCGATAGGCTTGCCACCTAGTGTCTTCGGCTAGCCGTGGGTGCCCTGGTAGTGCCTTTGCCTTCCTCTTCGGGGATATGGGCGTAAAGATACTTACTTACTTAATATAAATGCAAAAATATGTTTGTTATTATTTCATTTCGCAACGAAGCAATTTTAAAGTATAATTTTTGTGCTAGTATCTACATGAAAAGCTGGCTCACTGCTCGTCACTACGTAGGATTCTTTTATCAAGTTCTAGGTTTCAGGTAACTTTTATTCGCAGAAAATACCTAGTAAAGGAATGAGAATAAAAAAATCGTCCTATTATATAATATTTATTCACAAGATCTTATTATATAATTAAAATTTAAACTAATTAATCACTACACATAATATTGCACTATATCACTGTTAAACTACAAGAGAAGTATAAAAAACGCGTCGTTGTTCGCGAATTTTATTATACGACCTACACAGATTCTTAGGTACTGCGTACACGACAGACGGGGTCTCCAAACTAGATATACTTTTGCATTTTTATTTTTTTATTACTAATTTTCTTAAGTGTATGGACCTAAAATATTTTATAGTGAGAAAAATAATATACCTAGAACCCACAGAATTATCACGTTTAAAAGTTACGCCGATTTTTTCACAAAACTAAAATATGTGATCAAAACAAAACTAAAATATTCGAGAGTCAAAATTCGAAATGAAGCCAGGCAGATCTTTACAAATACTGGCCCCCACAAACTAGTTAAAAAATATTGCCCCGATTCCTCTCGCACATTGACCGTCGTCAATGTATATTACAAACAATAGCTACAAATGTGAAAAAAGTTAACCTTGATTTTTTTTTATATTATCACATTGATTAGTTTGTGTATCCTACAACGTTATTTCTTTTCCGAACTTGGTTTTCCAAAAACTTAAGAATAAAATATTTTTTTTAGGACAATTATTAGATTAGGTATATTTTATTTTTTCGAACTGGAAACCCCGGTGTAAGTCTGAGTGTTAAAAATATGTCATGTCATATAAATCTAAAAAAAAAATTCACCCTGTTAAGGTACTCTTTCATTAGACCAATTCCTAAAATTTCATTTCATTTGAGTATTTTAACGGCACGCAATGATGGCAGGTTTGACATATTACAATGGTGGTGTGATTGTAAATTTATTGCTGACAAAAATATAAGTTTTTGTATTTATAATTAGTGGCGCAGGTAATAACTCATTAAAAAAGTTTTATTGAAACGAAAATATATGTTTTTACTTAGGTAATACAAACGTTTAACCGACAATGACAGCGTGCCGCTAGTATAATTGTATGAGTATGCACTATACTAAGACCATAATGTCAAAGCTGGCCACTGATTTAAAGAGTTGTTACCTTCTATTTTCAAGATGTCAACCCATTTAAAAGTAAGTGTCTTAAGGCAACATGTATTCTTTGGTAAGCAATTCCTTCAGCTCATTTGCTTATAAAGTAAACATTTATTGCTATCATATTAAGAACATGATATGTGCATCCATGAATTTACAAAGAAGTTTATCATTAATAAATAAACATACGCATTGAAGAAGGGTTGTAGCAGGAGCCTCAAGAAAATTCTGCTTATTTTTAAGTGTCATAAGGAGTATCCTGATAGTACCTCCGACTGTAGTCAGGGGGGGTCAAAGTTGTGGTCTGTGTCGTAGGTGGGAGGTATTGGGGGTAGTACAGTTGGGACAGGACTTCGTAGGGCGCGGGTCCAGGACTACGCGCCATGCTAAATAGTGCTTCTGGGTCGCAAACAAATTTATACACGTAGCGTTCTCCTGAAAAAAAAAAACAATTTTTAATCTACATTTACAATCTGAAAATTTTACAATCTGAATTGTGGAAAGTACAAGTGTTGTGAATAAATTGTTTCACGAATTTAGAAGGTTTTGTATTTAAAAGTAGTACATATAGCACGTCATTAAAAGGTTTTAATAAAACTAAATTACAAATGTTTACTATAAAACGACTCGTATATACGTCAAACCGGCCATCATAGCGTGCCCCTACTTTTTTAGGCTCATCGTAAACTACCTGCTTAGCCAATTTGAGTGTACAACGAAAGTCGTAGTGCCAAAGACCAAAGAAAAAATATGTAAATTCATCTAAACTACATACCTGCAACCTTTTGCATAATTCCTTTTTCGTAGTAATATCGGAGAGACCGAGAGAGCTTGTCATAATTCATCGCTGGACGATTCTTCTGGGCTCCCCACCTTCGAGCTACCTGCGGAAAGACAGTCAGATCTGAATTTGAAGTCAATTATTGACTCAAGACATTGATTCAACTCTTGAAATAATTTATAGAGCATATTTAAAAAATACATTCATTAGGCCATTGGTAGGTACATACCTACTTACTAAAAACAATTTTTTTTTAAATTTGTAAATTCTCTGATAGTTTTTAAACCTCAGTTGATACATTGAGTAAGTTTTTTATGTGAGGGATCAGCGAACAAGCACATGGTGAAAGTACCATTGCCTATAGACAGTACAGATGTTTAAGAGGTGCGTTGCTGTCCTGTGGGGCATTTGGGTCTAATGTGTAAGTCTGCCAGCTACTCTACTCTCCGAACTGGAACTTGGCAAAGCTGTTACGCCCAGAGGAATAGATAAGCCGGATATGACCGGATCACCTATGGTGATCTCTATCCGCACAAGAAGCTGCACAGCATTCTACCACCAGTGGTATTGTTGCCTAATGCCGCTGCCTGGCACAGAGGCAGTTGGTCTATTCTACTCAGCGGACCCGGACTAACACAATGAAAAGTGCACAGCGGATACAAGATGGAGAAATTATTGGGGTTATGTATACATAACCCCAGAGGAGGGGTTAAAGGATGAAGTTTATATTCATGTAGATTCCACCCCCATCCGCTTGAAGACTGCATCCGTCCCTGATTAGATGTTTTTTAAAAGCTGGAATTATTTGTGATAATCTAAAGTTACCTTCTTTATATAAATTACAGTTTTATAGGAGTCGAAGCTCCTTTAGGTCATATATATACACCCTGATTTTTTAATCACCATCCAAATTTTAATATGTTGATCTTAAGTGAAAATAATTAAATACGTGTTTTTTCTTTTAGTATCCCTCAATGCTAAAATATTAAGATATGACATCGCAAAGTCGTCTACAAAGTACCGTACCTACGCGCTGAGTGCTCTGACATGCTAGATAGCTACCTGCTAGATACCTATTTTTTTTTCATAAATGGACTTATTTATAGATACTTTATGCCTAGAAAAAAAAAGGAAGGTGATAAAAAAATCTTGGTGTATATCGGGGCAATGGCACAGAATAAATAACAGTAATGACCTAGTTCTCATCATCGCTTCCGTGATTTGGTGGTTTGATGTCAGCGTTGATTACATGATGTCGATTTCGGAGGATTTGGAGGAGGAGTAGGATTCCCAGGTCAACTAAAATTGGAATATTAAAAAACTCTATTATTAATAAGATTATTAATAAAAAAAACTCGGATTGGATAAGTGCATAGTTGGTGAGAGCATTGCCTATCACATTGTGGAACTTACCTTCCGCTAATCGAGTGGACCCTGGATCTACCTCTGTCTACGTCTTTGAGGATACGAGAAAGAAGATACTTTACCTACTTACTATATCCATTCGGCACGTATCCCAGCTCTCGCGATAATCAAAGCTCCTCTGTATTAGTAGCGACATTAGAAAACTCACTCACTCACAAAAACATCAGAACGCTGAATATGAACGTAAGCCTTAATTTAATTTACCTTAATTTTCTACTGATCAAGGCTTAACAGAGAACTGGAAATTTATCTTACCTCTTCTGGCTCATGCAGCTTAAACTCCAACCCCCTCCCAGTCCAGGCTACACACCGAGCTCCCTCTGCCAGCAAAGAGACCAGAAACTGCCACAACTGTAGCGCTCCTCTTCTACCAGAACCTGAAAAGTATGTTTCAACATCTTCATTATGTAACTCGTAAAATAAATTTATACTTACAAATAAAATTTAACTCATATTTCTGTTGCGGGTGGGATTAGACGCTTCAATCTTGCAATGCAATTTGTAATGTAATTTGTTACACCGACTCAAAAAAAGGAGGTTCTGAATTCGACTTCATGTTTTTTTTCATTTTTTGAAGTGAAACTTCTTTAGAATCGTTGTGATTTCGAAACGGGTGCAACGGAAAAACGACAGGTAAGAAATACATACATATATTCACCTCATTCTTTTGCAGGTAAGAGACACAAATGTATATTCATCTCATTCTTTTGTCGATTTACTGAAGTTTCACTTCTATCGTGTGTGAATCGCACACACACTTTTTTTTGTATGTTTGTTACCCAATTATTTCATCAATGACCAACCGATTTTGGTGGTTCTTTTTTAGAAAGATAGGTTTCGATTTATAGGTCCCATATTCATTTTGTCATGATCCGACTAGTACTTAGTTTTCGAATTATTCTTAATAATTCATAAATTTTTCACTTTACCGATTTGAGAATTAAGGTTTAGAATAAACATGTTTGAAGTAAATGAAAATCTTATTCCCAGTTTCTGAAATTGTGATAGGTAGGTATAAAATATAGATACATTTAGGTACGATTTACGAACTTATGTTATTTTGCATTAATAAATTAAAAATTAAAGAAGAAGAATTAGAGATGAATTTATTTTTGAAATCGGGAAAATTTCAAAAATTGGTCACTTATTTTTCAGATGCTGCACTCCTATACTACCTACCTCGGCTCAGCCACACACACATCAATCTATGTAGGATCAGCTACTGTAGACCGCCCTAAATCATATTGATACTTTCTTAAGTATTTTTAGACATGTATCATCTCTTATTATAATTTATTATTTCACATAAAAAAAAACTAAGGAAGAGAATGTGCACAATAATATTGTTCAAAACCAAAGACATGTCTTTTCGTCCATGGAAAATCGACTAATTCGACAGTAACATGATTTATGGGAATAACAGTTGACAGTTTGAAATTACTATTTTAATTGGATTAATTAAAAATGGTTTTCCCAGCAACCACTTTAAATATCTTTGATAAGTTCAAGATGACTTATTTATTTTGATTGCTTCTGTAATCTAGTTGTTCGGTGTTGGCGTAGACTACATGAGGTCTCGCATTCGATTCCTCAGTCGGGTTACTAAAAAAACTTTCCCAGGATTGCAATCTAGATTTGTGAGACCAATCGTAGGTGCCCTGGTTGTATATCTGCGCAACTATTTGGTGATACGGGCGTCTCAATTCAATGTTTGGTGTTCGCTAGTTCTCTAGGTGTACCTTGGGTGATTCACGCCCATATCCTCGAAGTGTTAGGCAGAGGTACAACCAGGGCACCCACGACTAGCTGAAGACACTAAGACCTACAATGTGATAGTTGGCAAGCCTATCGCGCCACATATCCTTTCCAGGCAACGTCGATTTATTAGAAAATTCAAAAAACACTATATCTTTTTGGTGTCAGACCCGGGGATCGAAGCCTTGACTTTATATAGTCAAATCCTACATCGGACTAAGAGTGGTGACATAAGCATAACATAACACAAACCTGTATGCGTAGTGGTGACCACCTGCGACGGTGACGGTACCTCTGCACGTCCGGAACTGCATATAGAACTACTCACTGTAAAGTAACAGGCAGACCAGTTAAACATTTGAATCAGAACATCGCAACAGCCATCGATGATGTTTAAACAGTAAGAGTTGGTAATATGGATATTAATCCTATGTCCTGACTCCTGCCCTTCTATGTAATGTCCTTGCTTGGGTACTTCCAAGTGTCAGTCCGGGTAGTCTGTGTAGGATAGACCATCTGCCAGGAGCATAGGTTAAATGGGTCATTGCAAAAATGACCACTGGTGGAAGAATGCCGTGCAGCAACCTGCACGAGAATGGATCCTCCGTCTTATCTATTACTGGCACCATGTTATCTCCACAAAGTCATTTTCCAGTCCAGATGGTAAGATAGCTGTTAATTTAGCATAATAGGCTTGTATAATATTTAATAGGTATAAAATACATAATAATAAATGAAATAGCTCGTGGTAGGTCGGGTTACACCTACTCATACTTACTTTAAAAAATGTTGTTAAATATTAAAACATAGTTAATATGTCATGATTCTTAATAAAAACATTTAAAATATTTGCACACCACAATGTGGTAGAATATGTTGGTATAAACATTTTTGTAAGAACTTCTAATACACATATTCAGCAAATAAATCAATTTCATTTTTCATTTCAAACTAACTGGCCTCAGGAAGGATGACTTACTTATAGCATTTATGGTGTCTATAAGTTATAGTTGAATTTTATCCGGAGAGCCGTGGGATTCTTCAATGTCATGCAATAAATAAGAGTTCTTTCGTCTAAAAACTTTTTATATTAAATGACTAAGTTTTCATCACGTGTATATGTAGTGTGTTAAGGGCATGTCCTCACCACTCTTGTCCCCCCAGGGCGCGTGTTCCGCAGTACTGGACACCGCTTCCTCCCGACCCTCACTCTCCCCAGTCTCTTCGGAACATTTATTGTAAGAACTACACCTGAAATAAAATGTTAATTTTGTATTGTTTAGTTAAAAAAATCCCACCAGTCACATTGTACTAAGTACCTTCGGTAACATGGATGACCTGGTTGTACCTTTGCCTACCTCTGTAGGGATACAGACTTGTGACATTTGAAACGGTGGACCACCTAAAATGGTGGATTAATATACATTTTTTCAGCCAGAGGAATTCCATTGTATTAAAAGTCACAGTCACTTGTAACACCTTTATTTACCATTTCACTGTTATTA
>NJDD01028656.1:0-10014 GCA_002245505.1 Calephelis nemesis
AAAATATTTTTTTTCTTTATTACAATATTTATGGCAAGACTAGGTAGATACATAACATGTTAGTACATACATCTGTATTCGCAGTGGTCTTGTGGAGCTGCAGTAAATGAAGGGATTTCTGATATGATATTTCTTAATAGACCGACGTGCTGGTGTACGTAGGAGCGTCAGAAAATCCCTCGATAACGAATATAGTCTTTGGGTTCATTTGATTGGTTTTGTTGACTTATAATCAATTCATATAGATTCTTACACTTCGGCGAACTGGTATTCAAAAGTTGTAATTACGACGAAATATCCATACCACAGTAAATACGTCTATTTACCCTTTCACGGCTAAACATTAAATCGATTTTGATGAAATTTGGCCCAAAGATAGTTTAGAATTTAAGAGCAAAAACAGGCAGGTTTTATTAGAATTAAACGTAGTTGCTATCCCAACAATAATAACACCAGAATTAAAGTTTTCAATAACTACCAAACAAAACCTATCTTTAACGTAGCTCCATCTTGATCATGTCAGCATTCAAAAACAAATCCGCATCGAAATGGTCTATTCGTTCAGGACTTATGATGCCAAAGACAGACATACACGGACACACACGTCTAACATGTGACACCCTACTTTTGCTACTTTTGCCTTAGGGAGTTAAAAACAATACAATTTTAGTAGATTTACAAGTGACTGGCAATTTTAATTGCGCAGACAAAGTCGGTGTTTATCACTATTACTACATAGTATAAAACAAAGTCTCTTCCTGTGTCCCTATGTCCCATGGTATGCCTAAATCCTTAAATATACGCAACGGGTTTTGATGTAGTTTTTTAAATAGATAAAGTGTTTGAAGAAGAAGGTTTATATGTATATTTTATAGCCATGCGAAGCCGGGACGGACCGCTAGTAGCTCGATTTACAAAGAATGTGGCAACATGATGACGCAAGCATCCTTGAGCTAACCACATCTGAGTGAAAAAACAGAGCCTAATTGTTTTCTAGATAATATCTGTTTGTATCAGTAAATTGTTGACTTGTTTTTAAGTTTTTTCAATTGGAGAACCATCTTTTTACGTGAGCATGCAACAAGCACAAGTGATTTTCCTTGTGTTGATCCGACTCCTCTGTGTAGAATACACCATCTCCCTTTCTCCTCAATAGCTTCTTAGAAACAAGTGAGTTGAATAGGAATTATCATCCAGACCACTGGTAATAGAGAGCTACAAGTTGCCCGGGTAGAGATCCATAGTCTTGCCTATTTAGCTCGCTGTAATGGGAGTTTCAAGTTGCGGTCCATACGACGCCTAATACCTCGGTCATAGGACAGTGATGCTCCTTGTCTTGTGGCCGAAGTGTTAGGCGAATTGTCAAAGTCTATTGTCCAAGTCTTCAACTATCTTCTTGATGCTAATAGCCCATATGTTGTCTAAAGACAACAGTTATCTTCTACCATCACCGCTATGAAAAGTTTCCATGTATCTACAAATTATCTGATTTTCAAAATCGAATTCACACGTTTTAAATACTTTTAACAACATCTGTGGTCTAACGGTATTGGACTTGACTGAATAAGGTTCCAGGATTGATCCTGGGGTTTGTGTATGTAGGATATGTGCCCGGTTGGCGATAGGCTTGCCATCTATTACAATGTGGTGATTATGGGATCTAGTAATTTCGGGGGTGCTTTCCTTACCTGTATTTCTGTTTACCTTTTTAAAAAACATGGATACAAATGATATAGAAGGCGCCAAGATCGCCCACGTTTACTTGGGTTTGTATCCGGGATTAGCGCACATTTTTTAATATAAACGTTTAAATATTTTATAGTTAATTTACATTGGTGACGATTCTGCTGAGCACAAACTAAACTTCTTTAAGAGGTATGTAATCTTTTTCCAATTCAAAAGAGATAGGCCATTTGAGACACGTCAGATTAGTCCAGACATGTAAATTTAAGGTGAAGGTTGAAGTTAAGGTTAATGTAAGGTTTTTAACAACGTTTACCGTGGAATAGATTAAACATCAGTAGAAGTATCATATACAAACTAATCTGACAGTATTAAACGTTTTTTGTCTCTTTCTATTACTTTAACAGAAAGAAGATAGCCATAACTTTAAATTAAGTCAGATGAAGTTGTAAAAACCGCAAGGTTAGCAACATACTAGGAATTATAAAATCAGTTATTCTTTCATGGGCCAATGTATACGTTTTTACAAAAAACTTCCCGAGCATATTAAAGACTTACCATTAAATAAATTTAAAAAATGTATTAAATCTAAGTTGTATGGTAAAGGTTTGAGACAGAAATGCTTGGGATTAATTGCTCCTCATAAAATCTCTACAGATTAATGAAATGTAATATACTTTTGTAAATTTTATTTATAAGAAAAAAAAAAAAGAGAAGCCCGCTGAGTTTCTTTCGCCGGATCTTCTCAGTGTGTGGTCGCGTTCCGATCCGGTGGTAGATTTTAGAATTATATAGACGCGTCACAAGAATCTTTGTATAGATCCATGTGAATAAATATAGTTTGAGTTTGAGTTTACGTAAAGATAACTTAAACTTAGTTTAGTAAGTGTGCTGCAGAATTAGTACCATTGTCTTTGTTTATATAATTTCACTGCTTTAATAATTGCAATAACTGCAAAGCAATTAACGTATAACTATATGAGGTACTTACATAACAAGTAGTTAGTGTCTGTTTTTCTGCGTCGTGAGAAAATTGTAAGTATTTTTTTCATGTAAGTATAAGCAACGCAAAACCTTTGTCTTTTAATTATTAATATTCATAGCAATAAATCCATCTTTACCATATTTTGCCTACCCAATGGTATAAGATAGGTGCAGACAAAGAAAACGATGTAGTAAATGAGATACTTGTAAGTCAACTAGCGGCCTCCCCGGCCTCTTCAACCACTTTATCTATTAAAAAATCCGCATTTAAATCCGTTGAGTAGTTTTAATAATTTAAGCATACAATGGGACATAGGGACTGATGAAACGACTTCATACTATGTAGTGATAATCTAGTGTCAATACTTTTGTCCTGTTAATGTTTATCGATCTAGACTATCTTCACGCCCATATCCCCGAAGCGGTAGGCAGAGGCACAACCACGACTAGCCGAAGATACTAAGTCCTACAATGTGAGAGGTGGCAAGACTATCGCCAACCGGGCACATATCCTATCCCGATATTTTTTTTATTAGAAAATTAGACAAACCCAATTTTCTTTTCGTTGCCCGACCCGGGATTCGAACCCAGGACCTCATGCAGTCAAGTCCAACAACTGAGCCGCTAGACCACAGAGGCGATGAATAATCGATATAGAATTTCGATTAATGGATATAATAAAAGCTTGTTTGTGTTTTGTTTGGTCATAGTTCGAGGGCGGTATCAAGAGTCTCCGATTCGAGTTTTTATGAAAAAAGTTGTGAATGTGGAGGAAGCCAGTCAGGTTTACAAGAATCGTGAGATTTGGATCTCGATACTCTCTGCCTACCCCGTAAGGGACTTGCCGTGAAGATATGTATGTATGTATGTAATGTTGTATGTTATAATACAGTCAATACTGTATTATAAGCTTGAGAAAATATATTCCTGACAATAGTATTGTCAGGAATGCAATTGATGTAGAGCAAATCTGACAAAGCTATTCTACAACAATGACTTATTCATACGTATGAATTGATGAGGCATTTGTGTGATGAACATTTAGATGTCTGCATTTCCGGGTCTGGGTGTTTATTAAATTTATTCTGGTATCTATTTAAGTATTTCTATGTATTAGTATCGTTGACTGACACCCATAACACAAGCATAATATAATTTGCTTACTTTGGGGTCAGATTCAATTTGTGTGAGTTGTCCTGGGATATTTATATTTATTTATGTACATACAGTTGGTGCTCAAATGGGAACACTACGTTTTTTCTTCCTGAAATACAATCCTTCGAACTGCCTACAGAACAGTGTCAAATTTGATCGATCAGAGCATAGCAATTTGAATGTGGAATGTCAACCTTGGTCTCTCCGGGGAACCTATATCTACTTTGTCAATCTTTCATCTGTAATTATTTTTACATAACCGAACCAGTGGAACATGTAATTTTTCATTCCAACAGCAACACTGTTTTTCAATCCCACTCTTTCTCGGATTTCACTGTTACAAATGCGGTCAGCGAGCGTAGAAATATCAGGTTTAGAAGCATATACATTTATTTATACATAAAGAAGGGAGACAGACAAGCTTCTGTTAATGTCAAATCATTAACAAGGTTTTTCAGCTTCGGTGCTAAAATTTTACGACTAATTAAAAGAGTGATAAAACAAGACCGTCTGTACAAATTAGGGTGCGCTAAAATGTCGGATCGTCACGAATCACGAAGCTGCTTTTGATTTATGATAAATGTCATTTAAACATGAATTTATTTCAGACCACAAACTACGATATGAATTAAATATACTAGAAGTTTCACGAAGCTTCGCCTGCGTAACTTCTTCTTCTGTACTGATGAAACAAAGCCTATGTCACTCAGGGATAATGTAGCTTTCTAAAAGTGAAAGATTTTTTTAAATCGGTCCAGTAGTTTCGGAGTCTATTCATTTTAAACAAACAAACAAAAAGTAAAGCCTTTCCTCTTTATGATATTAGTATAGATCTAACAAAAATTTGAGATTCATGAAAGTAAATTACCAGTATTTTTTTTTAAATTAAATTCTGCCTTTTGTCAAGGATATTGTACTTTTTCATTACTTTAAATACAAAAATGTCTCTTCACGACCATATCCAATAAGTAGGCAGAGGCACAACTAGGGCACCCACGACTAGCCGAAATGGTTTCGATTTATGATAAATGTCATCTAAACATGTGTCATATTATGATTTTTATCAAGTTCTAAAATAAAGAAGCATTTTTTGTAAAATATGCCTTTTGTCAAGGATGATATTGTATTTTATCTATACTTTAAAGACAAAAATGTCTCTTCACGATTATATCCCCTAAGAAATAGGCGGATGCTCACCCACGACTAGCCGAAGACACTAAGTCCCACCTATAACCTACCTTAGTCAAAAAGAAGGCAAATAAAGACAGGAGCCTGTGAAACTAAGTCGAAACAGAGAGAAAGTCAAAAGTAGGAAAATCTTCGGTTTAGTGGGTCTAGCTGCCTGTTTGGATGTTTTGATAGATATTAACAAATTTCCATTAATAGGAAAGTATGTCTGTCTGTCTGTTGCTCTTTCGCTCACTAAACCACTGAACCGATTTTGATGAAACTGAATATGCATAAAGCTTAAGATTACAGTTTAAACATGGGCTTTTTGTTTTCAAAAATCAACCCCCAAAGGACCTTAATAGGGGATGAAAGTTTATACGAAAATTGTAAGTATTCTAAGCTGACAAAGTCGCGGGCAAACAACTTTATACATATTTACTTATTGTTCTAAGTAAGTAAGTACACCTATACCCCGAAGGGGTAGGCAGAGGCACAACCAGGGCACCCACGACTAGCCGAAGACACTAATGCCCGATTTCACCAAGAGCCCCTATATTTAGGGGACCTTTTAACGTGTTTTAGGGGACGGTTTTGTATTGAAACAGTCCCGTAAGTAACGTTAAAAGGTCCCCTAAAGTATAGGGGCTCTTGGTGAAATCGGGCATAAGAGTCCCACAATATGATATGTGCCAAGCCTGTCGCCAGCCAGGTACAATTCCAATCCTAAGCAACAATTTTTTTATTTGATAATGTAAAAATTACATGTTCTTTTTGTTATCCGACCCGGGAGACGAACCCAGGACCTCAAAAAGTTAAGTCCACCACCTGGACCGCTAGACCACAGAGGTATTCTAGCGGTCTAGTGTTATTGTTTTACTTGGAATAAAGTAAGTTATAAATGAACTAAGACCATAATAAAAAGACCACATCTGCGACAGTAAATAGCAGTTTTAGTAACAATACGACTTTATAAACAGTCAGGGAAGCGCAAAATACGATAGTCCTCTCACGCCGGACGTTTGGACAGCTTGACAAAACGATGCGGACGAGACTCACAGAAAAATGGCATGGTATTCATACAGCTTTACAATTTTAATATCCACACAATGCGGCATTTGATACGGTATATTGGATGAGTGCCCCATGCAAGATAATTTCATGGCTTTTTCATTCGCAACTGTCTTTCTTAAGCGGTGATTCCGGATACGGTTTCCGAAAGATACAAATAAACGACGATAGAAACAAACACGATAATAAAGTTCAAATATGTCAATGTAATGAAGTTTAAACTTTGACCGCCTCGTAGGTCGAGTGGCTAGCGTACATGCCTAACCACACTGACCAAGCACAAGGCTCGGGATCAATTCCCGACGGCGGCAGGCATTTGTATGTTGAACATTTAGATGTCTGTATTTCCGGGTCTGGATGTTTGTTAGATTTATTCTGGTATCTATTTAAGTACTTCTATGTATTAGTATCGTTGACTAACACCCATAACACAAGTATATTGCTTACTTTGAGGTTAGATTTAATTTGTGTTACTTGTCCTGGGACATTTATTTATTTTAATCATTCGTAAATATGTCTAACCCTCTACATACGTTTGCAATAAATCCGTACGAAAAATGGAAATACATTTTCCAAGACAGCAATTATACAAATCTACGGAAATAGCACATTCGTCAGTAATTTTCCGTACCTAATTTATTTGATTTGATATGGAAGAAATTTCAGTTCGATGTTTCGAACCAGAATTCCGTAAGGGTAATCCGAACCGGTGTGCCGGACCTTAGACACATTTAAGATAGATAGCCTTCTTGTAATTTAGTACATCATCTTTGACCCCATCATTTTGCATCAGGTGCCTTATTCGTCGTTGTGGTTGACGAGGACCCGGACCAAGACGGGTTGACTACTAACTTATCTTTACTATATGTCTGGTGAACAAGCTATTGGTCGATTCTATACTTCTTATCATCTGTGCTTGGTGGGATTCCATTCTTGATACAATTTATTTACAAACACTTGTACTTTCCACAACATATTTTTATTTTTATGGTTAAGCCAATGCTTTTATATAGCCCTTGTATAGCGAAACCGGTTGGCTAAACCATAAAATAAAAATATTGTGGAAAGTACAAGTGTTTGTAAATAAATTGTATCAAGCTATTGGTCGTTTCTTAATAGGAGCCCAGAGCGACATAAGACATTAATACATACTTTTAATTTATTAATTATGTAGGTATGGGAGTAACGATACTTAGGTAGGGTAAGGCGGTTCATAAGCTAGATAGCCTGACGGTCAGACCTTATGAAAATTTTATTGAAATAACATAATGTGTTTATAATAACATATAAATAGAACCTTTTTTATAACATTGGAAGGCAAACAAGCAGACGGATTTCCTGATGGTAAAAAATTCCCGCCGCCTAGAGACACCAAAGGTAATAATGGTGCGTTGCCAACCAGAGGCCGGGATGTTAGGCCTCGACCAAAAGTAAGTTAACCGGCTACCTTACCCTCCGAACCGGAACACGTCAGGACGTTATGGCGGTAGGAATAGGTAAGGCGGTGGTACCAATCCGGGTGAGTCGCTGCGAAACTATACCACCTAGTAGGATGTCACGGTGTTAGTGACGGTAAGCCTATGCTCGCATTTTATGAGCTGCCTGGCACAGGAAGGCAGATGGTCTATTCTACAAAGGACCTTAAAACTTTCAGTAAATTCTCAATTTCAGGTAAACAGCAACCCCGCGTAATTAAAATAAAAATTACCCGCCCGTTGATCTGGTGTGTAACTTCACTTCTGCTAACAAAAATGAAGTTACACACCAGATCAACGGGCGCATAAGTTTTATTAGTAAGGGGTAACAAAATTAAAAAGATAATAATTTATCATGCTATAGTATAGGCCCAGCATAATAAACTCTCTTTTCGTGTCGGTGCGTTTCCTCTGTGTGGAATAGAGCATATTACCTCTTTCCAAAATTGGTTAAATAGATACGAAAATGGTAATGGTAACAAAGTGACCACTGGTGGAAGAGTGCTGTACAGGGTAAAGTTATACCGCCTTAATTACTTCTGCGATAATGACAGTCACGTTGACTGTATGGTAGCAGATAGACTCTCATATCCCAGCCACAGGAAAGCGACGTACCTAGAGGCCAGAATCTCTAGATATTTAGACCACGGTTGTCTACTATTGTCAATATAACCGTGTGCTTGTTCAGTCTTCTTATCATTTCTATATTGAAAATAATGCAATAGACGAAAAAGTGCGAAACACATTTTTTTTTATGATATTGGAAGGCCAACAAGCAGACGGATTTCCTGATGGTAAGAAATTCACCTGCCTAGAGAAACCAAAGGTGGTAATGGTGCATTGCCAACCTGAGGCCGGGATGTTAGGCCTCGAGCAAAAGTAAGTTTACCGGCTACCTTACACTCCAAACCGGAACACGTCATGACGTTATGGCGGCAGGAACAGGTAAGACGGTGGTACCAATCCGGATGAGTCGCTGCAAAACTGCATTTATCCAGTTACAGACAAAGGGCTGAAATGATGATGAATTAACATAGATACACGCTACTACGCAGTGTAACGATGTATGCAAAACACGTAATTAAATGATAACCTTTACTATTTGAAACGTTTACAATATTAAGAGGTTATGAACGATAGCACAGACACTCCTTTAGAAAAAAAATAGATATGCTTTGTAATCTGTGAATGTCAAATACATAAAATATGTACAGAAATATATCTAACGTAGAATATATTTGAATGCCTAAATATAAATAAATAAATAAATATCTCTGGACAAGTCACTCAAATTCAATCTAACCCCCAGTAAGCATATTATATGCTTGTGTTATGGGTGTTAGTCAACGATACTAATACATAGAATATACTTAAATAGATACCAGAACAAATTTAATAAACACCCAGACCCGGAAATACAAACATCTAAATGTTCATCACACAAATGCCTGCCCCCGTCGGGAATCGAACCCGAGCCTCGCGGTTGTTCGGCGTAGTTAGGCGTGTACGCTAGCCACTCGATCAACGAGGCGGTCAAATATTTTTCAATGCATTTCATTAATTCATTTTATTTCCGTAATCAAAGGTCAAAAAACGAAACCCTTATAGGTTCGTCATGTCTGTATGTACGTCCGTATGTCACAACCACTTTTTTCTAAACTATGTATTCTGTTCCTCATGCGTAGAACTGACACTAAATTTTATTTTTATCAAACCAAAACGTGTGGGTTGTCTATGGACAGGTCTTCAAAATGATAACCATTTTGGTAAAACTGAATATTTTGCGCGAAAGACACTTGCAAAGTGGTAAAATGTATGTCCCTTCTCTGTCACTTCTAAAATAAAAGAATGATAAAACTAAAAAATATAAAATATGATGTACATTACCATGTAAACTTCCAACGAAGATAATTTTGAACGAGATCTAGGTAGTTTTTTTAATACGTCATAAATCGTAAGCCGCAACCACTGTATTTGAACTACAAGAACTTTGATATTGTTATTTGCTGCTACGGAACCTTTATGGGCGAATCCGACTCGCACTTGACCTCCGACTCGCACTTGACCGCTAATTTTTCATTACATTTCATGACTTGCTGTACTGACAGACGTTGTCCTGTATTAACTATGAATCTTGAATTCTTAAATATTCCGAAGGTTCGTTTAAGTTACAATATTTTTTTTTCTTACATAATGACAAAGAGAAATATTGATTCGTTTTATAGATAGAAGATAGATTTCCAATTAATATCAAATATTTTGCTTAAAAACTCAAGTGTAGTGACAAGCAAATATTTTAACCAATGAAAAATCGGAGAATGTTCTCAATTCAATGTAGATATATTTTTTATTTTTAGGTGATGCAAACTTTCTACAGAGTAATCTGATTTTAAATATTTAACACCAACTGTCTTATTAATAAAAATGGACTAAAGTACTCCAAGGTTCAACCTGGTATTATAGTTTTAACCATACTAAG
>NJDD01029118.1:13891-27755 GCA_002245505.1 Calephelis nemesis
AAAATACTTTATTAATTACTATAAAATTCATAAAGTTTTATTTCTTTTTGACACTCAATTACCAATGCTTTTTTGGGGTCAGGCAAGACCCCATGCGCCTAATTGTGTGATTTTCTTAATGCGCCTAGTTAAGGGCTAGTATACCGGCTACCCTACCATCTGAACTGGAACATAGCAGAGTAGGTAATACATCCGTCATACGAAAAAAGGCAGTAACCGACAATTATGTCAAAGATGAGTTATTTACATCTTCGAATCAGCAAAAAAATGCAATCTTTTTATCTTACTTACAAAGCTGTACCCAACTCGTATAAGCTATGTGATATCATAAGAATTTACGCCGCAACTACGACTATTGTTTTGGTTTTTGAAAATACAAATTTATTCCTATTATTAATTGCTAAATAATGCAATGCAATGCAACATTATGATGTTCCTACTAAAAAATCGATGCTTCATTCTTATACACTAACCAAACCAAACCAAAAAAGTGCAAAATAATTTTCTATAGGTTAAAAAAAATATTAATTAGGAGGTGTTTTATACATCCTTTTTGTTTGTAATGGGTACATACCTACTTTACTACAGCCGGAATAGGTCTGTTTTATTTTTGATTATTATTACCACCATGTATAATACCATCGTCATAACTGTTCCGTGGTCAAAATCAAAACTAAACTAAATACATCAGGGTTCCATACCACTGTCCTGTGATCAACAGAAATACAGCAGAGATAGCAAATACAAAACACGGCATTTGACAGCTATTTGATGCACACTTTACCCAGAGATCATCACTAAAAAAATTACTGAATCAGCCCCCAATTCACAACCAATATTGATAATCTTCTAGAGACTCCTTATTTTGTTAAACGTCATTGCGTTGTCGGTTTCTTAAATCTTAAATCTTATTAGTAGTTCAAACAATTTTATTTCTAATTTCTTTGTTGTAATCTTTTTAAATAAAATAATTCTAATACAGTAAACGTTACGCTAGTAAGATAATTTACTGAACAGTAAAGTTGGGCGCACTGTACTTTATATTTTACTAGCTGTTGCATACTGCTTCACCGGCGTATTCACAAGAACCTGTTGTGAGATCGAGATTAAAAGCAGTCTATAGACATGTTAATCGAAGTCACAAACTATCTATGTTCCAAATTTCAGACAAATCCGTTCAGCCCCTCCAGCGTGAAAGAGCCCATACATGCATACTCACATGCTTTCGCATTTATAATATTAGTTGGATCTAGTTTTACCATCTGATAGCGTGACACGCAGTCTTGTTTACTTTTCAACTTGAATAAAAAAATACTTTGAAATGCAAATATCAATAAACGTCATGAAAAATATCCATAAAATCAAAGAAGTTCGTACCTATTTGAAAAATCTTTTCTTTAGTATCTATAGAAATCTAAATTATGAAAAGAAAGTAATCAATGCAAATATTTTGAATGGCGCCTGAACCTTTTGTGTATGTCTTACAAAGGGCGTCAAAAGATAGAAACCTTCAAAGGTGCTGTAATATTTTTATTTTTAAATGACAGTAGTGAATAGACAATAGATAGCTGTTCGATTTAAATTTTATTTTTATAAGACGCTTTACTACTTATCTGTTTTTCTTCACTAATAATAATCAATAATAATAAAACGACGGGTTGCACTCCGATAGTGCCAGCAAAAGTGAAAACTTGAATTTTAACGTTGCGCATTTTTGACATTTTAGAATGGTTAGGGAATAATTTTGTACGAATTGCTTTAATTATCATGTCTATGAAAACACTATCATTTGTGTGGTAGAAATAAAATACAACGTTTATTTATTGCGCTATCATATACAAACATATCAACACGAACATTCACGCAAGTGACCTGCGCCGTCTTACGAATTTTCGATCAGGTCACGTGTCCTGACGCGAGTTTGGAATTTTACCCATTCCGAAAAAAGTGCACAACGCTGCTAAAGAAGTTTTCACTTCAATAATCAGTAGTAAAGTAAATAACGTTGCGTTATTAACATTCCTGGACATTACTTATCTGGCGCGACATCATGTTCAAATCACCATAATGATTGCCATCAGCTGAAATTCGATTGCTAAATTTGTTTGAACTTTTACCGAGACGTTTTACAGCTACTGGAATGCTAGAATCAAAGAATATAAATACTCTTTAACAAGAGGCTAGAATCATGCGAGCGTTCTGTCATATTCAACAATCGTCGTCATATTGTGTGTCATAGTGTCGCCAACTTTCTTTTTTCTTTCTTTATGTTTTGGCCTTCACGTTAGTATTTTGCCATTCGTCAAGTAGAAATTTGCATCAAATTTTATGTCAATTATAATTAGGTAGTCATCAGTCATAAGTCGTCAGTAAGTCATGTCAGGCTCTTGGGTAATGCGGCGGCCTCATTACACAAGCTCATGTAATGAGATTTGGCGGCAACGAGGAAATACACGATACGCTAATTTCTTCACGATTATTTCATTTGTGCACTTTCACTGAACAAAATTGTACAAAATGCAAACAAAAGTGACTAATTTCACTCAATAAGTATCAACACGAAATTCAATAATTATGAAAAAACTTCGACCATCTTTTCTTTCGATGGCGCCAAAACTCGGTGACCAACTTTTAAGTTCAGCAGTGTCGCTAGTATTTCTGATTAAGAATTTAACGTTGAAAATAACGATATTTTTAACAAAAATAATAAAAATGTAGGTTTCGTTTCGTTTTTTATTTAATTTTCCCAGATCACATTTTATCTGAGAGCCGAATTACTTCTACACGTTTTTTTGTACCTATAGGTACACACGTTTTTTTTAGTTAATACTTTTTTGTAGTTAACACTTGTACCTATCCACAATACAATTCCAACTAAATCTTCCTCCATATATTGAATTGTCTGGCTTATTCACGGATTATATACTTCACGGAGGTTTAGTGTTAGACCAATTGTGCAAGTCTACCCTACCCTCCGAAACGGAACATTGCAGCGTCATTATGGCAACAGGAATATGCAGTAGATATCAACCCAAGCTCGTTGCTGAACAGCACTCTGCCACCATTGGTCACACTGGTAATGACCGTTATTTTAAGGGTCCATGTATGCTAAAATACGTCAGCAGTATAATGTTTTTTTCATACAAAGCAATCATGGATCTTGGTGACAAAAATACACAAGATTAACATTAATATGCTTTATAAGACTGGTGTTTCCGAAACACGATTCATTTCACTTTGCTCGATAGAAAAAAATCAAAAAGTTAACCTCTTTTTTGAAAGTAAAACCCAACTGTCTACTTCAATTATGAAAATATCGACACAAGATTTAAGATAAACATGGATAAGTATTATACCTAAAAGATAAGTGTTTCAGTTTTTATCCTTTTTTTCAAATTACTTTTATTGTGTCAAAAATAGTGATTTGTCGCTTAAGACGTTTATTTTAGAGCGCTATATTTTATAGTAATCATGAAACGGAGCAGTGCAGCGATTGGCTTTTCTGGCTTACTAAGTATGGGGCCTTAACATGTAATCCCCTCTTGCTGTTTTTACGCTGAAAATTGGAGCTGTAGGTTAGACTAACAGAAATTGTCTAGCTGCTGATAAAACGTTCGCAAGTACTCGTCACATACTCCATTTATATGTATGAGCATTAAATTCAGCTTTTATTCTTTGTTTCAAAATGGTACAATGTATGAAAAACTTAAATCAAAGTGTCTTTACATTGTCATATGTATTTGGCAATTATTCTGATTTTATAAAGTTTAAATTATTAATAACATTTCTTGTTATGCACAAAATTATAAAGAAATTTGGTTATTTTTATTTTTACTTTGTATTTTATTACACAAACAGTTATTAGGTAGATCAAATGCTGAATTTTATATAACATTTTCCTTGCAATTATATTATGGCTAGCTGTTGATATTTTTATTTATTTTGGATTAACAAATCCAAGCTTCCCTCTATGTGTATGCCAAATTTCATGAAAATCGTTTAAGCAGTTTTTGTAATAAAAGTAGCCTATGTTGTTTCTCAGGGTCTATTCTATCTCTGTACCAAATTTCATCAAAATCGGTTTATTGTTTTAGGCGTGAACGCGTAACAGACAGACAGATGGAGTTACTTTCGCATTTATAATATTAGTAGGGAAGTAGGGATAACGGAAATTAAGAGTATGAAATTGAGAGTACGTGATTGCATTCCTTGATTGGTGTCAATACTTAGTATTTTTAATGTTCGTCTTCCAATCTATATTATCAAATTATGGTTTCCAGATTCAGTGAGGCGTATCTTTGGTTACCGCTTTTATTGGAAGTTTTACGACCACAATGGTAATGCGTAAGTAAACAGCGCATGAAATAGCTCAGGAGCTTACGAACGGTTTCAATAGATCAAATTGATATTTACAATTTTATATTTACAAGATTCGAAGAAAGTAAAAAATAATTTGAATTAAATTAATTTGAATGTAAAAAAAGGCTTAGGTACCTGAACCCGGCACCGGCTAGGCTATATTTGTAACACTTTTATAATTGTTCCACCACCTCATTTTACTACTTTAACAATCTAATAACGTAATACAGTAAATATAATCCTGCCAATATCATGAATGTGAAAGTTTGTCTATTTGTTTGTTGCTCCTTCACGCAAAAACTGCTAAAACGTATTTGATGAAATTTGGCACCCCCATTGATGGTAACTTGGGTTAACGCGTAAGATAGTTTTTATTCCGATAGTTTTTGCGGGCAACGCTGCGGGCAACAGCTGGACTTTAATATAATATATGCTAAATAAACATTGCATACCATAATGTGGTAGAATATGTAAGTATTATAAAATATTATATAACATCTGGCTATGGCAATGTTTAATTACATGAATATGAGTAGGTATATTCATGCAATTAAACATTTTTTTTCTTTCATTCCTCCTACCATAACTCAACTATTGTCATTGTCTTTTTCTAGGCTAAAGAGTCCAGAAAATTAGCACATGATACTGTTTGTATGCTTTCCTATGGGTGCGCTCAAGTATTACGTAACGCAATTTGGGGGAGGGGGTTCTCGTAACACGTTACGATTCGTTACAAGGGCAGGATGGGGTCTTTCTGACAACACGTTACGTAACGTTGCTTTTTTTTTAGTTGAAAAATTGTTTATTTATTTAGTAAATATAAATTTTATTTAGTATTATTACGGCAAAGACAAATGAAAGCATACCAAGGATAAAAACTATAATACCTATAACTTATTGTGACTTTAGGGTAAAAATGGTCTCTTGATTGTTACTTAACGTTAATGGGTACAGAAAAAGGTTATGGTGCGTTGCAAGGGAGGAGGAGGGGTCAAAACCTTCAAATATTGCGTTACGTAATACTTGAACACTCCCTTAATTCTATAAAATATTTCAATACTAGATAAGAACCCGGCTAAGCTCGGGTAAAATGTGACTCATAATATACATCTAGGTGCAAAATGTAGGTAGATATTTCTGTAGTCGCCGGTTTTCAAGGAATATTAAAGGTATGAGCAAGACATAAATTCGTAGGTATAGCTTCAGTCAGTCAATAAATAAAAATTGCCAAAGTATTTTTTTAAATCAACATTTAAAGTAAAGTAACATAAATTAACAAAACAAATTGCAATGAGTACTTATCGGAGAATTCAGCAGAGGTTATAAAGGAAAATTCTCTATTACACATCACAAAACGGATGAACAAGATGGTGACTGTGATTTGTCTGTCAACACATTAAAATTTAACACAAAATTTAACAAAATACTCGACAATCCGAATTTTGCGGATATATGTTGTCGACTCAAAATCATTATTTTTTTATGTTTTATTGTTCAGGTAAGGTTTCAATCGAGTCTACCGTACCCCTTGACGAAATTATTAATGTAGATTTTTTTTTATGATTTGAAAAACCATAAAGAGCCATTGTAAATGTCACCGTGTAAGCGGGTTCAGCATCAGAGTATAGCAACCACATATGCCGTGGATTTTGTGAGATAAGGCATGATTCCTTCGATTTATCAATAAGGAGGGTTTAGAGTCGTTTTCAAATTCTATATGAATAAATCAACTTGCTAACTATAAAGAATAATCAAACTTTTCAACATTACATCAATTGCTTGTTTGCTTTTGTAAACTTCGAAAAAGTTCACGAATAAGGGCTAAGAGCTCTGCAGCTATATTTCTCACTTTGCTTAAATAGAAATAATAAACTTGTAATTTATGAAAACAAATAATTCCCTTACACCCTAACACAAATTGATTGTTTTGTTTTACAGTTTTTTGAATACCCTAACAATAAATTGTTAATGAGAATATAAACATTATTCCAATTTTATGAGGTTATTTAAAAAGAAAAAAAAAACACATTTATTCCGCTGCGTACAAACAAGTTGCCAATGAGCTGATAACCTTGAACGTTTGGACAGATCTCCATTTCCATCTCCATCCCACTAGGTGGTAGAGTTTCGCAACGACTCACCGGAATTGGTACCACCGCCTTACCTATTCCTACCGCCATAACGTCATGACGTGTTCCAGTTCGGAGGGTAAGGTAGCCGGTTAACTTACTTTTGCTCAAGGCCTAACATCCCGGTCTCTGGTTGGCAACGCACCATTATCACCTTTGGTGTCTCTAGGTGGCGGGAATTTCTTACCATCAGGAAATCCGTCTGCTTGTTTGCCTTCCAATGTTATAAAAAAAACTATATCTAAGAACTAGCTCGATCACATCAACCAAAATCCGTCCATCGATTAAAATCCGTCCTTCCGCTGAAGGGCTACGATGCCACAGACTCAGACAAACACACACAGACACACACACACACACACAAAAAATCCCTAGTTTTGCGTCGGAGCTTTAAAATACGGTGTTATGTTTAGTAATATTTGCTATTCATCTAAAGCACAATCAAAAAGAGATAATATATTGTAGGTTTGGCACATCCATGTCTATGTGTGTCTGTCTATAGTATTATAACCGTTCAACTGCTCGCAGCCCATTTGGGGTGCCGTCTGCCGCGCTCCATTCTTAATTCAAGTTTGTTCAAGTAAACTTCGTGTATCCAAATATTTTTTTTTTAAATTGCATTTTGTTAAATGTTTCATGTTCTTTCGATTAAAGTATTTAGAAGGTAAATAAAATTCGTTTGTTTTTCATAAGAAATGTTTTTCTTGGGAAAATTGGGAAAAAACACGGAAGTTTTTTTTTGCATTTTGTTCGTTGCAAATGGTTTTGGGGTTAAACATACACATTTTTACGTTATTAGGTAGCCGAATTCTCAGGGATCCTAAAAATATATACATTTATATGTTTTTAATACATAAATCGAAATATATCGTCGTTTTTCCGAATTCCCGCCATTTTTCGCAAAACGTGTGTGTGTGTGGACAATTGGGCGGCAAAATCGCTTATGCGTGGACTGTTGAGTTTTGAACAGATGGACCGATTTCGAAGCACATTTTGTTTGTAAGTTGACGTGATCTAGAGGGTTCTACATGAAATACCGTTTTGCAGGGGGTATATTGAAAAATTGTAATTTCAGAATTATCCAAACCTATCGCCAACCTGACAGTTATCTGATTCCATGCAAAATAGTTTTTATTAGAAACTAGCCAAACCAGGGAACTTCGTTAACTTTGCACTCGATAGGTAATCTCTGCTTACCCTTCAGAGTAAATTGCCGTAAAAATATAAATGTATAAGTATGCTAGACGATCACTACGTTCAATTGTGTTGACATGTCCGTAATTTATAAATTACAAAACTTATGAGTCAATAAAATATGGGACAATCTGCAAATAGGTTACTTCAAATCAAAAAACGATTATATTAAATCGGACTACGCGTTAAGGTATATTTACATTTTGACTATTTCACTTCTCACACCGGAGCTCCTTTAATGTGCCGGATAAAGAGTATTAGAGTAGACCGCATAAAAGACATAACACAACAAAACAAAAAAGAAAAAAAACAACTGAAAAAGGTTTCAATATGACAGCACAATCCCCATCTGAAAGTGTCATTTAGAGAGAAAAATACCCATTAACAAAACGATCCGTCATTCATTGAATTTATTTATTACAAAAAATGTGATAAATGAAAAAACGGTACATCGATTTTATGCAGACTTCATATAAACCAAATGCTAAATAGTCCGAACAAAGTCTAAACATTTGGTTTAGATAGATGAGCCCGTTCTTAACTTATACAATTACAACGAAAAGTGGCATTGATTTTTATATAATATGTACTAGCTGACCTTTATGACATTAATGTTTCAACAGTAGCGCAATCTGTCGGATCCGATGTGAAATATTCCAAAATCAACAACTGCTTATTATTAAAAAAATAATTAAAAAACATTTTCCAGGAGACCAAATTGTGAATCTAAACCATTCTCGAATTCCATTGAACACACACAAAAAGTTTCATCAACATCGGTCCAGTCGTCTAGAAGGAGTTCAGTGACAAACACACGAATACAAAGAAATTAAATATATAGATATAGATTTCTCGGAACAAAAAGTACCTACCAAGCAAATTATTATTTCGATCAAATCAGCAATTTCGCGCGAAAATAAGCAAATTTCATATCACGGTCATAATGCATTGAGACAGATAGACAAAAAATCTAAAGGTGTTAAAATGTGTTGCTGTCTTTTTTTAGTCGCCTAACCCAATTTTAAATATCTTCGATGTATAGGATTTACTCTTCTACAGGTTTACTTTATCTGTAGATTGACTTGACCAACCCGGAAAGCGAAACGTAGACCTCATGTAATGAATGCCAACACTGCATCAGTAGAGCATAGAAGTGATTAAGAAACTACTATCTTAAGATAGTAGGAGGGAAGTTATAAAATACAGAAAATGTGTAAAGACCTCGGGAGACATACTTTTATTTATTCATCGAGTAAACAATATGCCATTATCCAATTAAAATTAACGAAATGACATTTTAAACTCACATTTCGTATTTGGTCAGAAGCTTAAAATCACTGCATAATATTTCATTTTAATTATTATCATATTTTCCTGGAACAATTAATAAGTTATTTGATATCGAACGTGTGTTTATTATTTGTTTTTATTTAAACGTGAATATATTAAATTAATCTTTAATTACCAATATAGTAAACCTGGTACATTTTTTTCTGTGGTGAGACTGTCAATAAGTAAAGGTTTTCCCCGTGTTGGTCCGCGCTCCTTTTCAGAATTGACCATCTGCCTTCCTACTAGGCAGCTCGTAAAAGGTGAGAATAGGATAACTGTCACTTACACCGTGTCATCTGATTAAGTGGTAGAGTTTCGCAGCGACTCTTCCGGCTTGGTACCACCGTCTTACCTATTCCAGCCGCTGTAATGTCAGTGCTTGCCCTTGAGTGTTCCGGTTCGGAGGATTAAGAATCCGGTAAACTTACTTTTGCCCTATTCCTGCCGCTATAACGTCAGTGCCTGCCGTTGAGTGTTCCGGTTCGGAGGATAAAGTAGCCGGTAGATTTTTCTTTAAGCCTGACATCCCGGCCTCAGGTTGGCAACGCACCATTACCATTTGGTGTCTCTGGGCGGCATGAAATACTTATAACTGACAATATAAAAAAACACACTTCACTCGTGATGATAAAAGAAAGCCATCATCTATCGACACCATAACTGTCATAGGTGCGTCACTGTCCTGTAATCAGGGTCTACCTATTATGCAAGTACACTAGCTACCCAAGCCCTTGGATTATTGCTTAGGTAATCCAAGGGGTTGGGTGGCTGGTGTATTTTATTTATTTATTTATTTAATTCTTTATTGTACACAATTTATGACTTAAAATATGGACAGTGATAAACAGAAATGCACAAAAGGTGGGCTTATCTCTAGGTCTACAGATTTCTTCCAGCCAACCCTTTACTTTATTTGTACTTCGAAAAGTTATTGAAAAAAAAATACCTGCCGAATTAAAAAACCTCCTTTTTTGAAGTCGGTTAATAAACGTTGTTTTAGAATATGATTTTGTATATAATTGTTGCATTTTAGCATTTGGAACATTTTCATAGCTAGACAAAAAACTTGTAAGAGTTACACGTAATCGTTATCAAAGATTTGAAAGGTGTATAATTCACTGAAGACTAGGATTTTAAACCTGGCGTAAGTGATTTTACAAGCTATCCTATCTTCTTTGTACATGAAACTACTAAGCGTTAGCCAAATCGCGGTAGGACAGACAATAATGGGTATCGTTGTAGGTATCTACCACATACTCTGACAAATAACATTAGTTGAATTATCTCGGTTACTAGTAACCTCAAAACTTATGATATCACCAGCGGGTAATGGGGTTTTTACATCCATACACCAATTTAACTATAAAGAATAAACCTTCCCATATAAAACCATAATACTCTTTAATGTCTTTAATGTTGCTCGGGATAGGATATGTGCCCGGTTGGCGATAGGCTTGCCACATATCACATTGTGGGACTTAGTATCGTCGGCTAGTCGTGGGTGCCCTGGTTCTGCCTCTGCCAACCTCTTCGGGGATATGGGCGTGAAGATACTTTTACTCTTTCTTGATTATGCCTAGGAATATCGCCAGCGGGTAATGGTGTTTTTACATCCATACACCAACTCAAGTGTAAAAAATCTTCCCATATAAGAACACAATACCTTTCTTGATTAAGCCTACCCTTTAATACCTACTAGCGCTTCTAAAATCTAATTCTGTGTCATTTAAAATAAAGTCAACGTAGCAAATTCTAGCCAGTTTAGAAAGGTAACGAGTAAGCATAATAATTGTGAGTAAGGGCCAAATGTAGCCTCTGGGAGATATAATCCAAGTTCCTGTAACAGAGCAATGTAAACTAGAATTGTTAAACATATCCATAAAAGGCAAAGAGCTAGCGAAAAAAATTGAGATGTATTATTAATTCAATTTCAACTTTCATTCAATGTAAATATAATCTCTGTGGTATAGCAGTATTGGCGTACTACATGAGGCCTTGGGTTCGATTCCCGGCTTGGGTATCTTGAAATGTGTTTATTTTTTTCAATTTCCTAATAAAAATTCTAAAAAAATTGGTTACGTAGCCCGGTCGGTTATAAGTTTGCAATGAAAAATGAGATACATTGTGGGATTAAATACCTCCACCGGGGTTATTCAGTAATTTTTCAGTGATGATCGCTTACATTAATATATAGTTACATTATATTGTGTTTTTGTTGGCCACTGTAGATATCATACTAATATTATAAAGAGGAAAACTTTGTTTGTTTGTTTGTTTGTTTGGTTGTAATGAATAGGCTCAAGAACTACAGGACCGATTTTAAAAATTCTTTCACCATTCGAAAACTACATTATCCACGAGTGACATAGGCTTTGTTTCATCCAAATCGGTATAGCAGAAGCCAAGTTACGCAAGCGAAGCTGCGTGAAACTCCTAGTCAAATATAAAACACGTCATTTGACAGCTATTTGATGTACACTTTATCCAGTGATCATCACAAAAAGAGACTAAATGGCCCCGCAACTGATCTTGGTGCACTGGTTTTATCTCTACCTACTTCTTTCTTTTTGGGGATAAGGTCATGAAGATACATATTTAATTAAATTTTACTTAAAATCTGAGTCATGTTTCTTCAACATTCGTCTATTAGGACCAACACTTTAAAATGAAGACGAAGTTGCAGATGTGTATTACTTCGTAGACGAAGTCGCAGTGATATAGTTTGATATGATATTTTTAACTCTTTGTCGGTTGACTATACTTGCAAAAACTACTGGACAGATTTTCGACAAATTTAATGCAGTAGTAGCATCAAGGATATTCTTATCATGAAATGGTGCAACAATTATTGATATACTGTTGCAGTCAACAACGCAATTAGTGTTTTTATTATATTGGAAGGCAAACAAGCAGACGGATTTCCTGATGGTAAGAAATTCCCGCCTCCTAGAGACACCAACGGTGGTAATGGTGCATTGCCAACCTGAGGCCGGGATGTTAGGCCTCGAGCAAAAGTAAGTTTACCGGCTACCTTACCCTCCAAACCGGAACACGTCATGACGTTATGGCGGCAGGAATAGGTAAGGCGGTGGTACCAATCCGGGAGAGTCGCTGCCAAACTCTACCACCTAGTCAGATGTCACGGTGTTAGTGATAGTAAGCTTATGCTCGCCTTTTACGAACTGCCTGACAAGGAAGGCAGATGGTCTATTTTACAAAGGAGCCGGGATCAACACGGGAAAAATTTTTCGGGGATAGTTTTGAACAAGTTAATAACAATTAGTAATACAACATGAGAAGGTTGGGTTAGTATAAAGGTTAGAGTAAATATTTATGATTTATTTACTTATACGCGTGTTAGGTTATCTTTAGTTATCCTTGCGCCACTCCATCGGATATGGTGCAAAAATGATTGATATACTTACATGCAGTCAAGTCTGCTAGCTGTTAAGTCGCTATTGGTGGTGGTGCTAAAAACGATGCCAGGAGAAATTGTCTTCCGTTTTTCGCAAAACGTACATGTTACCCAAACGAGTATATTTTTCAAATTCTATTGCAATAGTTGATGTTTTTAAACGTTAGCTCTTGGGCTATCATAAAAGGCTATATTGCTCTCACGGCCTATTTGATATGGAAAGTTATTCAGGTTAGATATTATGTTAAATTTTTAACAGTCGTCTTTAGAATTTCATACAACTGGTAACCAACTTAGGTATTACAGATGTAGAATAACATATACTTTGTCTATTTGTGTTACCGAGGCTTCAATACCTGAGATGATTAATTTATTCCATTCTAAACGATTACATCAATACATATTATGCCCCGTAGTTATATATCTCTATCACAGAATAACTAATGAAACTGTTCCATGTATTTAGTAAACGAATCTATAAATTTACAAATTTAGGTACAATTTATAGTGGCCATTGCTTTCTATTTTTTGCAGACGCGACGCTTTAGTTTCGCCTCTGTGGTCTAGCGGTCTAGGTGTTGGACTTGACTTCATGAGGTCCCGAGTTCGTTCCCGGTCGGGCATCAAAAAGAAAATGTAGTTTTTACAATTTTCTATAAAAACCAATTCCTTGGGATTGGATGTGTGCCCAAATAGCGATAGGCATGGGACCTATCACATTGTGGGACTTAGCGTCTTCGTTAATTCGTGGGTGTTTGTGCCTCTGCTTACCTCTTCGGGGATATGGGCGTGAAGATACTTGTTACTTTTTACTTACGTTTAAGTTTAAACATATTTCCCATGCTTGACATAATATTTTTGAAAAGTTTTGAAAAAATGCCACAAATTTAAACCTGAACTTAACGTAGGTACTTAAAATACATTTTCACAAATTTATCTTTAGTACGGGAAAAGTGCTAGAACTTAAAACATATCACTAAAAATAATTTTATAGTTTGAATAAGTTACAATCTATTTTCAGCACTATACGTTTTAACGTTATTTATTACTAAGTTATCTTTAGCTCTTGCAATTATGTTATTTATCAAACCTATCCAAGCATGTAATCGAAACAACAAATACTTTGTTCCTTGAAATTTCATCTGTTTGAATAAATTAACATTTAAACACAATTCATTCTGATTTGAATTCATTACTTTAAGATATCTCGAAGGAAATTGATTTTCTAATTTATTGATTGTTATTTACTTCTTGGAGATTAAAGCACTTCAGTTCGGTACATCATATAAATAAGCAAATAAATATCTCTTATAAATAAACAAAAATCTCACATTAGTCAAATTACCTATGTCCTTGTGTTAGACAACGACAATAGTATACAAAATTAAGGCGGTAGAGTTTCGCAGCGACTCGCCCGGATTAGTACCACCGCCTT
>NJDD01029517.1:0-19213 GCA_002245505.1 Calephelis nemesis
GTGTCACGCAAAATATTTCAATAGAATTAAATTTTCCAGACAAACTTAGCCACTCCCTTTAACCCCCAACGAGGGTGAATTTCGAAAAACCCTGAAATACGTGTTTCATCACTTGTACTAAAAAGCATTAATTCAAAGTTTCATGCAAAAATTTGCAATAAAAATATTTTTCTCATATAAACTTTGCCACCCCTTTTAACCCTTTTAGGGGTTGAATTTCCAAAAAATAATATGCCTATGTCCTTCTCATGAATGCAAACTATCTACATACTTACCAAATTTCAGCAAAATCGGTTGGGCGGTTTAGGCGTGAAAAGGTAACGGTCAGACAGACAGACAGAGTTACTTTCGCATTTATAATATTAGTATGGATTACGTAAAAAGAGGCGGGACTTCCATAGGTATATAGCAAACCCGAATTTTGTATGAAGTTTACTGAGGAAGTTTAGCTTATGTGACACAAAAAACTTGACAGATAAGTATAACCCGTTTAGTTTGAAAGTAAGTCTAAAGGCATTCAGATTGAAGCCAACTAGTGTTCATATGATTTAGGTGAATAAAGAACATAGCAAACTTTTTTTTATATATAAATGTTGTGCCAAACGGGGGGATTCATTTTTATATATACCAGTAACACGGATATTTATATAGGGACTTCATTTCGGAAAACAAACAAAAGCACTAATTAATTTAAATTCATATGTATACCGTCTTTCATGGTTCGCTGATTTCAAATGTGCGACGAGCGTGACTTTAATTAAGTTAACTGATAGATATTTATTTCTAAAGCTGAAACAAAATCGCTAGTGGTAGTGTGCTGTGCAAACTGCCGGGGTAGAGATCCTCCGCCTTCCATAATTCTGGCGCCATAATGATAGATTCCTGTTCCGGTCCGGAGGCTAGTCGGTACACTTGCACAATATGCCTAACACCTAGGCCACAGGACTGCAACGCACCTATAAAATCTACGGCATGTGCTGTTCTCTGAGACTTTAATGGCATAGCTGCAAAATAGGTAGGTATATCGTATTCAATCCAGTGACCGACTAGTTGGTCTAGACTCTTGAGGCTAGCGTACATGCCTGACGCCCTAACACCACCGTCCAAGAGAAAGGCTCGGTTTCGATTTTCGACGGGGACAGGCATTTGTGTTATGAACATTTAGATGTCTGCATTTTCCGGTTCTGGTTATTAAATTTATTCTTGTATATATTTAAAGATTCCCATGTATTAGAATCAATGCGTAACCCGTAACACAAGCATATATTTTACTCACTTATGGGCTAGATTCAATTTATGTAACTTGTGCGGGGATATATTTTTGTTCGAATTGCTTTTGTTCCAAATAATAATTACCACTACTATGATGAGATGTCACGTGCTATAGTTAAACTAGTTCTTGAAAAAGTTTGTGTGAGCGCAAACAGTTGATTAAACTGCCAATTAAGTTCTAAAATTATGTATTTATTTAGTATTATGCTCTAGTAATAACATTGAGAGCGATGCCGAAATATTAGCCACAGTCTGTTACATGAGTGCTGTAGCTACACTTGATTGTAAGGTCTACTAAAGTGAATTAAAGTAGGTAAGTATGTATTTTATTCTTTTTATAGTATTTTCTGTTGGTCCTGGCGCTGTTATTGTGCGAGTGCGCGGCCGGTGTGTTAGCTGCAATCTGGCCAAGATGCTTCGGTATCCAGAGCACTCGCGGTGGAGCGGTCGGCACCTTGCAGACATATTATGCTGTACCAGATTATGAATACTTCACTTCAGCCGTGGACCTGGCTCAAACTGAGGTTGGTTTTCTTCTACTTTCACAAGGTTAAATAGATATTTTGGTATCTTCTTATATTTTATTTTGATATTAGAAGGCAAACAAGCAGACGGATTTCCTGATGGTAAGAAATTCTCGCCGTCTAGAGACACCAAACGTGGTAATGGTGCGTTGCCAACCTGAGGCCGGGATGTTAGGCCTTGAGCAAAAGTAAGTTTACCGGTTACCTTACCCTCCGAACCGGAACACGTCTTGATGTTATGGAAGCAGGAATAGGTAAGGCGGTGGTATTAATCGGGATGAGTCGCTGCGAGACTACCACCTTGTCAGATGTCACGGTGTTAGTGACGGTAAGCCTATGCTCGCCTTTTACGAGTTGCCTGGCAGGGAGTCTATTCTGCAAAGAAGCCCGTACCAACACGGGGAAAATAATAGTTACATATAAAAAGCAGTATATTCGAGAAATAAATCTAGAAAATGGTTATAAATTTGCAGGAATAAATTTAATTCCAAAGTTTGGATTGGATTCAATATTTTACACTACAATCCGTACGAATCAAATGTGCACCTCGCGCTGTGACGTTATTTTTCATTCATTTATATATTTTACTATGTTGAGAAAAGATCGGCTGGAAACCGTGATAAAGATGGTATCACTACTAAACCCTTGCGACGAATGCCACTGGAGGGTCGCATTGAATACTCAATACCAATAATTATACCATTGATTATACATACGATGTGTAGGTACTGTCTGTCTCTATCTGCACATATAAGTAACCGAGATAGACTAATCAACCTGCTAATATTTTCAGTTAAAATGTTGCGGGATGACGGGTGCGCGCAACTACGAGACGTCCGTGTGGCAACTCAGACGGCTCGGGCCCGCCGGCATGGTAGTGCCGCCGAGCTGCTGCGTGCAGCTGGAGGGGGAGACCTCCTACTTGAACCCCACACCGCTCAATCAAACCAAGTGCCAGGAGGCGCAAGCCACATCTAAATTTAGACATGTGCCAGTAAGGGTTTTCTTGTTTACTTGATTGCAAAGTCTCATTTTTTCGAGTGTATGTAGATGTTCTCGCTGAAGGTAAATTTCTTGGAAAAACTCTGTATCTTGATCAATTTTAATCTATGAGATGTCGTTCGGTGTTTTAAAAATTGTACAGTTTGTACTAATCTCATTAGAATCTTTCAAATTCTGATTGAGAAACCATGCGCCGCTTAACTAAATAGTATCTTCTTCAGACACCAATCGCAAGATATCCCAATCCTTTAAAATAATTTGTAAAATGTCCACAAAAATAACATGAAAATTTTCAATTTAATTTTACGAGTACTCTAAAAATTTTGAAAACTAATGATTGGTTTGTTTCAGGGATGTCTACCAAAAGTAGAAGAATGGTATCAGCAACAATATTTTGTGTTCATGCTTGCTATTTTTGTTGTGGTGATTTTAAAACTGGGGATTCTATTAAGCACGGTATTTTCATGTATTCGAATAAAAAAAAGAAGACAAAGTTTGAAATCATTCTCAATGAAAAGTTTGGAAAGACATGAAAACATTTACGATAGAAAACTTGCCGGCCTCCACGACGAACCTATAACGGCAAAATATATTCAACCCAATAACTTTTACAGTCCCCGAGTAAGAAACCCTAGAATTTTTAATTCTAAGCCAAATGAAATGGTATGAGAATTAGCCACGGAGATAAACGCTTTAGAGAAAAAACTAGAAAAATTCTCTGATTTTTTGTGCAAACACCAGGCCGAATCTATAATGTGGTGACGTTATAAACCTGCTCCACTTTAACATTGGCGGTAATTCTGCTGTTCACAAACTAAACTAATTTTAGATGCATGCTATCTTTCTCAAATGAAACAAAAACAAACGAGATGGAACGTTTTAGACATGTCAAATTGCGATGTTTTAATCAACATTTTCCGAGTGATAGATTAAACGTCTGTAGAAATGTCGTGTACAGACTAATTTGACAGCATTAAAAGTATTTTGTCTCTTTCTGCTACTTTTGTTGAAAGAAGACAGCGATAACTTAAAATTAGTTTAGTGAGTTAACCTGAATGCGAGTTATCGCACGAATTTACTTTACTACCGCGTTTGCGTTTAGACTATGTAATCAAATGTATAGATTTATTTAGTTGTTTCATCAATCCGTTAGAGGCGCTGACAATAGCTCTATACATTTTAATCGGTTAACGAGAACGCGATGGTAAAGTAAATCTTAAAAACTCACTCATGCTACTGTTAAAGCAATGTGATTTTGTTTCTCACTCTTCCGTAGAAAGTACTTAGTTCAAGCTTTTCTGAGTTCTAATAATCCGTTCAATTAATTTACCACAAATTCAAAATCTTTAATTTAAAAAAAATTATAGACGGAAGAATTGCTTTGTAGAAATCCACCAAAAAACCACTAAATTTTAACTATTCGCCAAAACTGAAACTCGAAAAATATTTGGTGAGATGTTGCAAATTTAACCCTTTCTTCATCTAAAAAAATAACATTTTAAGTTTAAATCTGGCATCATACAAACGCTTACACGAATTTCTTTTCGTGAATCTAACATAAACTCCATCATTGTTAAAATGTTGCTTACCAATAAAGTAGTCAGATTTATCAACGCTATATCTGAGAGAAGAAAGTTTCTTAAGTTTTTATTTCTGGACTCTTTGGAAAACCATTTAATATAAACATGTTATCTGTGCCATAAGACGTTTTGCCATAAATACATTTTACCTGCCTATTTGAAATTAAAGGTAAGTATTAAACTTGTAAATTTTTAATTAAAAGTCAAAATGGTAAGATATTGTTTTTAATTAGATGAATTATTGTAGCATATCAAAAATATTATTTGATATCATTATTACCGGTTTTTACTATTTTTTACTGGCCCTATTGCAAATGTACATGGCGACATTGGTATATGAAGTAATTTTTAACTTGAAAATTATTTTTTTGTAGTTATTCTCTAAAGCGTTTTCTCCATTTTAAACCCGTTGTTTATCTTTTATTGTAAGTTAGTTTAAAATTAGAAGGTGGAAAAAGTACACGTTTCAAGATGGTAAGATACAACCTACACACCTCAGATGTTATTGGAGCGCTATGTTATGGCCGATATCTTAGACCACGTGAGCAGCACGGAACGCGACAATAGGAGCGCTGTTGCTATGGCTGCAGGATTACATAAACCGACATAAATCCGGCCGAGCTACTGCACAATACTCAACCTTCTATTAAGACATAAATTGAGGCGGCTAGAACCAGAGTGGCCTATTTTTTTTATAATATTAAGTTCATGATGTCTTACAATTATTGTAAAAAAAATCTTGTAAAACTCAATATTGTAAAAGTAAGGCCACTATTGTTCTCTGAGGCCTTGAGAATAATTATAAGAATAAAATTACAATAATTGTAAGAAATCATAAACTCAATATTGTAAAAAAAACAGTTAGGCAATTCTGGTTCTAGCCGCCTCTTAGTTTCTAAGATATTATTTGAGACGACTCTTAATCATAAGGTAAATAAAACAAGTTATCAATATGCAATATTATTTTCAAAAGAACGTTCAAAAATTGGTCCTAAAGTTAAAACATTGTTAACAATGGCTCTGGAATGTTTCAATCAATCTAGATGACTTTCTTAGCTGTTTAACAGAGAGCTACATCCATACTATTGTTTATTTTAATATACCTTCATAATTTTAATATTACAAATTTCGAAATTAAATAAATTAAATAATAATGCCATAGTAAAATATAGGGATTCAGAATCTTTAAATAGAAGGGACTTGTTTTTATATGTACAAAACCGACGAAAGATGTAAGACAATTATTAACTTGAGATTTGGTCAGGCCTAAATGCCCCATTTGGCTAATGACTTAGGTCGACTTGAATTGTACCTAGTACAAATTGGATAAAAAAAATAAAGTGTTGGGAATCAAGAAGTGCATTAAACAGAGCCTTGAAACCTTAAGGTAAGGCCTTAGATGGTGGGTTTATAGTTGCTGTTGGGTTGCCTAGATGAGCAACTAAAGATAATTTAGACTAATAATAGCAATATTATTGGTTAGATAACTTTACCACTGATAACAATAGAAGACAAATAAGAAATGCTCCCTCTATCTGACTTTACCATTAAACATTGCCACAATTTGATAATCCCCTCACTTCCGACAAAAGAAATGCGCATCGTTTAAACAAGGTCATTGATAAAACATCTTCACTTTCTAATACACTTAGTAGTTTATTTTGATAACCTACATTTTTACTATGGCAATATACTACATGAGCTTCCATATATTACGTCACAGGTTCAGGTAGCTACAATTTGATGTAGAGAGAGGATTTGGAATATGTCACTACAGTTTAAAGTTTTAAATGAAGATTTTGTTAGTATCTTCACGCCCATATCCCCGAAGAGGTAGGCAGAGGCACAAACCTGGGCACCCACGACTAGACGAAGACACTAAGTCCCACAATGTGATAGGTGGCAAGTCTATCGCCAACCGTCCACATATCCTTTCGAGCAACATTATTTTTATTAGAAAATTGGAAAACCTCAATTTTCTTTTTGTTGCCCGACCCTGGATTCGAACCCGGGAACTCATGCAGTCAAGTCCATCAACTGAACCGCTAGACCAGAGAGAAATTTTGTTAAAAATGTAAAAATAAGAGTTTTGGTTATGACGTAATTGATGGATGGGCCCGTATTAACTATAAAAAAAGAAAATTCCAGAACGCCGCACACCCTTCTAACTGATACATTGAGATCCTTAACAATAACAATAATCTATTCAATATAATTGATTCTATTTCATCTATTGACCGTTGAGACCGACATCACAGTATAATCTACTAATTACATCTTAGGTACAGGAATGATCTTACTGCAAACTTAACTTAAAAATGTACATTACCACTAAAATTAAAGTACCTATGTATCGGGCCGTTGACAGGCGGAGTGACGAACCTTATTAATAATCTTAGGTGTTTTTTGTTGTATATTTAAGTAAATTATCAAATTATTGAAAAATTATTACTAAGGTTCTTTAGAAAATAAATAAATTACTTATGTTTAAACAATTATTGCCCCAAGTACGTCGTTGATAAATAATAGTTTTAAGGTGTGTAAATAAAGTTATTGAAATGTCTTTTGTGCTATTTTATAAGGGTCATTACCGAGATCACCACTTTCGGTACTATCATGATCATTTACCGCCACTGTTTATAACCAATCTAAGATAAGAGATTGTGTTATTTTAGATCAGATGCCAGGTAATTGCTGTTATTTTTGAATAACTAACAAAAATGTCTTAGCAATAAATTACTATTACTCTAGAAGGCCTATCTTTATCTGTAGATAGGTTATTTATATTCGCCTTTAGTGAAGGTTTGGGAAATATTTTAAATATTCCAAAATTGATCTTATTCTAAACAGATGAGTTCCCGAAATAAAGGTATATAATAAGAGAGTAGTTTCACTTGAAAATATTTCTTAAAGGTACATAATTGTAATAATATCCTCTTTTAATTAATTTAATACTACTATTTTAACTGCAATGCTGGATTGGATAAATAGATAGTGTAATAAATAGTGTGTTTTCAGGTGCTGTTATTTTTTTGTATCTTATCATTATATTAACTTTAACTTTTAATAAGGAACCATTTTATAATTCTGCAATGTGAAAAGAGAGAAAGAATGTACGTTCATAGACAATACTTTGTATATTTGGATTTACTTTGAATTAAAAAAATAATGAAAATATATATGAAATTATACGTAGTATATTGATAGAAAGTGGTGATTTCGGTAATTGGTAGTTAAATATAAAAATATGTTTAGTTAATATACACGGAAATTCTTCTCGAAGACTGAAGTCGCACAAGATTAAATAAAGATTTTCTACAGACATAATATGTGATATCATTTCAATAGTTCATAAACAGCCTACGTAATATATTACAATATTTTTACAAATGAAATATCTATGCACAACTCCTAAAACTATATACCATTATTTTTTCAAAATACAAACTACAAAACAATAGGTCAGAAAGTGTTTAAAGATGTCCGAAGATTTAAAAAGAGCTATGAACAACGATTAAATATGTATATGTTGATGTTAAATTCCTGTTTGAGAACTTTGGTCATTTCTTATAAGACATTGGTCGTATGAGAACTTTTCATTAGAAAAGATACGTCTGATTTGTGTCCCATTTACACTAAAGTCTTCTTAATAAAAAGGGCTAGCCGTTGAAAAGTCAATATAAACCCCAGATCTGAAAGTGACTCGTTGGTCGAGGGGGCACTTATTTTTATGAGATGAGCATCCAGATATATGTACTTCTAGGTCTGAGTGTGTGTATTGAAGTAATCCCAGTATTTAAGAATTACTATATATGTATTTGTTACATTTTTTATATTTAATTTAATTTGCTTACTTTAGAGTTAGATTCAGTTTGTGTAATTAGTCCTAATATATTTAGTCAAATGAACATGACGAACTTTATGTATTTCTATGGAACAGGAGGAAATCAACTTACTCCTTACAATCCTGTATATATATGTTACATAAGTCACGTGTTAATTATTTATATGGGAAATGTAATTTTAATATCAAACTAGTAAATTATATCGGACTACAAATATGAATATTTTCTATATAGTTTATATCGACGGCTCTTGGTGAAGCTAAAACCATGATTATTTGTTAAAAACCAATTGGTACCCTTTCATATACGCTATGTATTATATTCGCTTACCGGTTTCACCAATTCTAACAAAATAATATTTAGTTATAATAAAATAGTTTGGACAATAGCACAAACTAAGCTATTTATGTATTATTGAAATATAAATTAAATAAATAAATGTTTTAAGTTAAATTATGGCCCTCGGTTAAGTAATTATGAACGCCTATAGCAGTATTATTTCCATCTTGCTAAATGGCTGGTTTTATAAGCAACTTTATGGTATACGTCATAAGGTTGTCTTTCTCGACTGACAATTAGTATTGTTGAAATAGTACTGTTTTAGATCTTATGGTAATCCCCCTGAAGATGTTATTATTACTAGTGAAACCAGTAGGCCAATATAATGCAGTAAATGTGAATTATTTTTAACGCTTAATCATGACAATATTTAAAAAAAGTATAGTAGGCTTCATTATTTATTTTAGTCGTATAGCCCCTAAGTCCGTTTAAAATGGTGTAATGTAATAGGTTGATGATTTACTTTAAAAGATGTGTCCTACAGACACCTATTTATGATTTGTAATAAGAGTAATATATTTATATACATATTAATATTGGCAACAACTTGTATTATTGCCTGAATAACCTTTGCATTTTGTTAGCCAAAATAGAGAAAAGTTCTTAAACATAGCGACTTAGTGTAAACGGTACAGTCAGTTTCAAAAGCCCATACCTAATTTTCTTACGAAAATTTTTTTATGAATTTCCCAATTAAACTATCAAACTACACAGCTCAAAGTATGTCATTAAGGAAGGAGTTATCGAGTGAGTTGAGTAAGTCGAGATTGCTCGCGTCAGTGGAAGGCATGTTGTCCAGGAAGTCCAGGTTGAAGTCCGTCGTTTGTCCGGGGAAGGAAGACGCGCTTTGGAGTGTGGGGAACGGGTTATGTCCGTTGTTGCTTTGACTTTGGATCGGTCCAGGCGACATGATGGAGTTTTGTGGTTGCATGTTACTCTGCGGATGCATGGTTCCAGGTGGGTTTTGCATACCATTCTGCATGGGACTACCTTGGTGCGGAGTGCCCATCCCGCCCATGCCAGCTTGTTGCATGGACATGCTTTGTGACTGGCTCATGTGGATATTTGTCATCTGAAAATAATACACATATTAATACGCAGCCTATATAGGGAATTTTCAAATCAGTGCTCGATATTGAGGATGGATTTTCTGCATAATTTATTGAAGTATTAAAAAATTAAACAAATTATAACACTTTAAATATGCCGCTAAAGGTCAATGACTCCGTGCAATGTACAGCGAACAGCTGGGAGCGCTGTCATTTTTGACGACAATAACTTTGTTTTTATTTTACTTAATTTTATTGATGTATTTTTTTATTTTTTACGTTTTAAGGCAATAGGTACTATTCTGGTCCCTAGCAGAAATGTCGTAAACTTATTCGAGAAAACCTCGTATATACCAAGGTAGTTAAAATGATGTAGTTTCAACATGAGGCTAAGAAGCTCATGCAACACTAAGAATCTCGAGCTCGAGCGAGCCATTTTAGTTTACAGATTGATATACGCAAATAGCGAGCACACTAATAGTAAAGGCGGTCGATACTAATGAGGGCGAGCCGCTTTAATACTCAGTCAAGATTTTCCCCCTGTATTGGTCCGGGCTCTTTCGCAGAATAGACCATCTGCCTTCCTGCCAGGCAACTCGCAAAAAGCGAGCAAATGCTTACTGTCACTAACGACATGACATCTGACTAGGTGGAAGTTTTGCAGCGACTCGTCCGGATTGGTACTACCGCCTTACCTATTCCTGCCGCCATAACATCATTGGTTGTCGTTGATCTGTTCCGGTTCGGAGGATAAGGTAGCTGGTAAACTTACTTTTGCTCGAGGTCTAACATCCCGGCCTCAGGTTGGCAACGCACCACTACCTTTGGTGTCTCTAGGCGGCGTGAATTTCTCACCATCAGGAATACCGTTTGCTTAGTTGCCTTCTAATATCATAAAAATAAATAAGACCCTTTTCTTTTACAAGCTCAGTATATATTAAAAGCTTGGTAGAAACGTAGGTATATTATTTTAAATATTAGTAAATAAATCTCCCTGGACAAGTCACGGACTTGTTAGTCAACGATTCTAAATATTATTAATATTATTGTTGTTAGGAACCTTGAATCAGTCCGATTTAAAAACGGTACGAGCTACGAATTAACATTTCTATAACTGCTACACAACATATGTTCGTAGCAGTAATAGAATACTGCATTACATTCAATTGTGTTTATAAAAATTTTGGAAGAATATACTTTGCACATCACAATCAACTTGGTTAATTTCATAGTAGATAATGAAACCGGTTAGTTTACTTAACTGACATAATTTAAATAACAAGGCTACGCACATAAGTACCTATTGTATTTGTATTATAAAGAACTAGCATGTTTTTTTACTCGACTGTGGAAAAAGGTTGTTTTTTAAAGCATTGTCCATTTTTTTGGTATTTTGAATTTTAATAACAAAAATTCATTTCATCTTTTATGTCAGTAGAGTCGCAAATGGGTTTATCTGTTACTAATATCTTGTTTTTTAAGAATAGTATACCAAGTGCAAGGATTTTTGCAGTAAATACTCTTTTAAGCAAGCTGTACTTTAACACTTCACAGTTTCAGTTCAAAATTTGACAGAAGACTGAACCATTAATGATATATTAGTGGTCGCCTATTGGTCGAAATACGATCATAATAAATTTTAATATGTTGTTGATAAGAACGCCACCTTCATTTCTTAAGACCAACTACTTTGTTTCCAAACTTTTTAGTGCACCATCTGTGATCTTTTATTGTTATCATCAATATATTATTTGTTTGGGTGTCAAAGGCATACCAGTGTGGGTAATGTTTTATTTATTAATTTAATGTCGTTTATAAGCATTATTATTGAAAAATATTATTCTGCTCTTCTCCTACACATAAACTATAAGTGTGCCAAATTTTTATGCTCCTACGTCCGCACAATTTTCGTAAAAAGGGGTCCAAAGTTTTTTCAATGATATTGCTTATAAAGTACATTAAAACAATAAATAAAACATGATCCACACTACCGTGCATTTGACACACACAAATAAATATATTGATAACGATAAAAGATCACAGATGGCGCACCATACAGTTTGGAAACAAAGTAAATTTTTTTATGGTCGAATTTCGACCAACGGACGACCACTAGTTTATATACAAGTATATGTCCGCGGATGTGGATAGCAACTTGGAATAATTCATAATACAAGAGTTCGTTTACCTCGCACCCAGTAAAACTTTGACACTTTCTCCTCATAAAACTCTGGAGAACCCCAAAAATTAACATTTTCCAGAATTTTGTTTAACGTCACTTTCTAAGTTTACTTTGATTGGATTTAAAACCAACCTTTTTTAAGAAAATACAGCCTTTTGGAGACAATCAATCAAATGCTTTTTAAGATATTTTATACCAATTAATATTACGTGCATGTTTTCAAACGCAACATTGCCCAATATCTCGCTGTTCTTCCCTACTGAAAGATTTGTCAGACGAAGTTCGCTTATTTTTTTAAAATTATGTATACATACATAATTGTAACGATTTTGGTGAAACCAAACTTTGTAATGTCGGTAATCATAAAACTAGCGGTTACTAATGAAATATCATAAAAGAAACTCGAGCTATACTCAGGAACAGCCGTTAATAATAACTAGTCAACAAATAAACAAGATAATTACCTGTCCCTGCACACTCATCATCTGATTTTGCTGCATAATAAGCTGCGACATTGAGGATTGTTGTTGATTCGACGTTCTGAAAACAAACACGTACTGTTAATAAACAACTTCACGTACAACAAACAAGGTGATCTCTAAGGCTAATAGGAAATTAGCACATACATTTGTGTGTTTATAAAATTCTCTATTTTTAAGGAAAGGCAAATGAACCACCAGGAGGTAAGTCATCACATGCGTTTGCTGACCTTTAAAAAATGTAGGTACCTACATTGTTTTTCTTGAAGGTTACTTCTTTGTAGCTTTTGTGCAACGGAATAGAATAGTGGAGGGAACATTTACCACTACTTATTACTTTGATCAGCAAACTGAGTAATTTTTAATGACAAGAAACAACAACCAATTTGAGTTAACGAAGACTTCAGACGTCCAGCATTTATAATCTTAATCTCCAAGGTTGAAATAAAATATTGAAATCGAAAATTTTATCTTCTAGTACAAGTAAGTAAAATGGGGTTTTTAAAAACCCTTTACTTTTATTCATGAATAAATTTCACACCGAGTCCTTTGCATGTTAAGATTAAGTAAAATTTTAATCGAAAAATAATTTTAGAATTAGTACTTAATTGTGCCTTGAAAGTGAAATAATATAATTCGAAAAAGAACAAAATTCAAACTTGAGTATTAAATATTTAACTTTAGATAGATATACAGTAATAAGGTAAGGGCTTGTAAAAAATAACGTTAAAAGAGTGCAATTTAAAGTTAAAAGTAAACAATATAAAAATACAGAACTCCTGTTTAGCTTAGTCAAACTTACCTCTGTTGCTGCTGATGTTGCAATAATTGTTGTTGCTGCAGTCGTGAGTGCTGCAAGTGTAGCTGCTGCTGCTGCGACATGGCACCAGTGGCGCCACCCACGCCCGTCATACCGCCCATGCCTCCCATTCCGAATCCTACAACATTGAATAATAGTATATTTAAAACATATATTTCTATATTCTTTTAATGTTCTGTAATAAATTAAAACAAGATTTCATGGTTATGGTGAAGATGAACATTCAGTATGGAAAAAAAATCTGGAGTGTGCGTTGTCTCGGCGTCAAATAACGTCAATATTTGCAACATCACAATACGAAGTCAATGACTTATGCCAGAGATGTTCAAGCCTGCCAACACCATGTACTGCAGGTGCATCTAACTTTCCATGAATCTCTCAACCATCACACACAGACACACTGAGGGCGCAGTTGCTATGACTATATAGACAGCATTGTTACCTTGATGGTGATGTGGGAACTGGTGTCGCTGTTGCAGCAGCACGTGTCTCCAGTCGGGCGGGTAGGGTCGCGCGGAGGGCGCGGCGAAGGGGGCGCGCGGGGCCGCCGGCCGCCGCCCCCCGCCCGCGAACCGCGCCTTGTACTCTGGCGGAGGCGGCCGCATCGCCTGCTGTTGCTGCGCGCGAAGCATATGTTGCTGTTGCTGCTGTAATAACTTGGCCTGCTGCTCTCGAGACACACCCGTTGCCGCTATACCTGAAATACATCCTATTCCTATTAATATTATAAATGCGAAAGTTTGTATGTATGGATGTATGGATGTTTGTTACTCTTTCACGCAAAAACTACAAAGCCGATTTCGATGAAATTTGGTATGTAGGTAGCTGAAGACCCAGAATAACATATAGGCTACTTTTTATCCCGGAGTTCCCGCGGGATTGGGACTTACGCGGGTGAAACCGCGGGGCGCAGCTAGTATATAATAATTTAATGTATCATTTTATAATTTAGTGTTATACGAGGGTCAAACTGAAAGTTCTTAGAAAATCAAAAACTAAGCATTCTAGCAAGTTATTAGTTTTATTATAACTTTTCAAAATAGCGTCCATTTACATCAATACATCGCTGCATTCGATGGAACCATTGAGAAAAGCACCTTGCCCACTCGGCCTTAGGGGTCTCTTCGACGGCGTTTTGAAACGCAGCCACTGCTTCTTCGGCGTCCATAAAATGTTTTCCTTGAAGTTTTTCTTTAATTTTCGGGAATAAATAAAAATCGCAGGGTGCGAGGTCGGGGCTATACGGCGGGTGACCCAGTAATTCCACGTCTGAGATCGCCAAATAGTCGATCGTTTGCCTGGCGGTATGCGACGAGGCATTGTCGTGATGAAAGAGGATCCTGCTGCGAGGTCGTTTCTCTCGAACTTTTTCCAAGACAAGTGGCAAACAGTTGTTAGTGTACCACTCTGCATTAACCGTTTTCTGATCCTCTAAGACAACTGTCGCGTAATGACCTGTCTTTCCGAAGAACGAGGCCACCATCTTTTTTCCAACACTTCGACCTCTCTTCACTTTAGTTGGCTGTCTTTAGGTTTCCGGATCATAACAGTAAATCCAGCTTTCGTCACCCGTTAGTATGTCGAACACAGCATTTGATTCATCTCCGTTAAATTTTTGGATCATTTCTCGGCACCAATCAACACGGCGGAGTTTTTGAGCCTCGGTCAAATTATGCGGTATCCAGCGGGCACAAAGCTTCCTGACCGCTAAATGTTTATGGAGGATTTTGTGCACTAGACTCATACCTATGCCTAGACTTGTCCGAATCTGCTGATAGGTCACTCTTTTGTCAGTCTCTATCATACGCCGCACAACACTGATATTGTCTTCAGTCGTCGCTGTAGAAGGCCGTCCCTCACGCAAATCATCGGTGAGATTAGTTCGACCACGTTTGAATTCATTAAACCAGTTGTAAACTGTGGCACGAGATGGGGCTTCGTCGTGAAAAGCCAATCGAAGTCTATCATAACTTTCTTGTTGACTTTTATGACATCGAAAGTCATAAAAAATCATTGCACTTGCGGCTTAAATTCATTCTGACGTGCACAGACAATTTTCAATTTGCCGCCAAATCGTAAAAAAAATGACAAATGAATGAAATGTATACTCAATATTATTAGTAAAGAGTTCTATTTTCAAAATTTAAACTTATTTTTTTTTAATATAATGCTTTTAAGTTGCCAGTTCTAAAAACTTTCAGTTTGGCCCTCGTACATATAAGTTTAATTCACGACTTCAATCTTTAGATCTCAAACCTACATAATATGTTTAGTTTGAAGACATGAGCAGTATATACTTGCTACCCTTAGCACTTGTTTACTGCAAAATATTTACATAATTCTTGTTATGGCTCTTATTAAAAACCACGACCCATGGCAGAAATCACAAAAAGAACGGGGTTGCCATGTTTTGCGACTTTAACACGTTGTGGCAATGAAGAAAAGCCACGACGCATTCTGTTAAGTTTCTTTTAAAGTTTTCAATAAAACATAAAGATATACCCAATAAGGGACATATGTCTTGTACTTTAATGACACAATCTTCATATATTACATGGAATAAATGACTATTGCTAACGAATATCTTGCGGTGGTTTTAAAATTTTTAAAGTAGATAATGCATTCGGTACACTCAACACTGGACGGTATTTGCTAAAGTTTAGACTAGTGAAGTTTATATTGTAATCATCACAATCATTTCATTTGTGCGTATAATCTTAGATGAATCCATTAGCGTCAATGAAGGACCATTGGCACAACAATTTGTGGAAAACATGACAGGCACGACACGATGTTCGTTTTGTTGTGTGTATGATTGTCACAACGGATTGTGAGCAAGTGATGAAAACCAAAACACGTACTTCGCGACAAGTGTGGTTTTAGTCTTTGGAATTGTTGCTCAACGAGCGTTTCTGGACTTTGAGCGTAACGTATTTATCTTTCATACAGTTGAATAACACACATATATACATACAGCGTGTTGGTCCGGGCTTCTTTGCAGAATAGACCATCTGCCTTCCTTGGCTTGTAAAAGGCGAGCATAGGCTTATCGTCACTAACACTGGGACATATTCTGACTAGGTGGTAGAGTCTCGCAGCGACTCGTCCGGATTAGTATTCCTGCCGCCATAATGTCAGCGCTTGCCTTTGAAGTGTTCCGGTTCGGAGGGTGAGATAGCCGGTAAACTTACTTTCATTTGACGCCTAACATCACGGCCTACGGTTGGCAACGCACCATTATCACCTTTTTGAATTTCTTACCATCGGGAAATTCGTCTGATTGTTTGCCTTCCAGTATCATAAACAAAAGATTTGTATACCTAATACGTTATTTTAAAAATACGAATTTTTTGTATATACAAACATTGTTAATATTTATTCAAATTATTTTTCGTAACTATACAGAGAATAGGTATTTATATCTGTTTTCTAATCGGCAAGATTATAATAACAAAACCCATGAACATTCTCTTATCACTTATAGACTGGCAATTTCATATTAATTTTGTTATCCGAGGCCATATAGTAGTGACATTGAAAATACCCAAGCAAAATAACAGCATTGTAGATATGAAGAAGTGATAAATTTACTTTGTGTGCCTTAGCATTTGATGTTTCGCATTTAAATTGATTATTTTTTTAATTATAAAGACAAATATTTGCAATATAGACATTGGGTTTGCATATCAGAGTGTTTCCCTTAAAGATTGATTGAAAATATTTTAATATTTTAAAGAGTATAATATTTTATGTATATATATATTTTTAATGTCAGAGATTTGTTAATTATTATCATAATCATATAACATATTTTAAGTAGCTATTCGTTGATATGAATTACGACTAAGTTGTCAATCTATGACGTCGATAAGTGTAATATTATGTACCTATGTCGAATAAACTGATTTGATATGAAAAAAAAAAGCCATTGTAAACTGAAGCTTCAGTGTCACCTTGGTGAATGTAAATTTCAGCAGACAGTGCCCTAAAATTTGTTCATTTGATTAAGTCATTAGAATAGTTAAGTCTAAAGCCGTTCAAAAGGTAATCATTTGATTGGGTTACCCTTCCATCGACTTAACCAGTGTATTAGGTACTTACGCCTTTTGATTGCGTTACATATCTTCACACTAAGTCCCTAATAGGGTACTTAGAGGGTAATGAGCGTTAAGTCTGGTAGCTAGCTGACACATTAATTGCTCAACACGTAAAAATAAACACGTCGGTTTCGGAGAACTATGTCAACCCTGATTAACGGAAACCTTTTTGATATAGGGTTCCAAAGAGATTTTTATAGAAGTATCGGGAACTCGAAATATTTCACATGAAATTGAAATATTTCAGGTATAAATGTCGCGATTAATTAGAAACCTATACATGTGTTTAAAGTTTAGACTAATTTAGTTTGAACTAATTTCAAAAAACAACACAAACGGTTGTCGACAAAACGTCTAAAGAGGTTTTAAGTTAACAGAAGTTAATTCAAACATTTAAAGCAATATATAAAAGGGTTTTTTTTAACCAGCGATGAATACTTGCTTAATGCCCTGTTAAGGGTTCCAAACCCTAAGTATCTTCACGCCCATATCCCCGAAGAGGTATGCAGAGGCATAACCAGGGTACCCACGACTAGCCGAAGATACTAAGTCCCACAATGTGATATGTGGCAAGCCTATCGCCAACCGGGCACGTATCCTATCCTGAGCAACATTTTTTTTTATTAGAAAATTGGAAAAACCCAACTTTCTTTTGTTGCCCGACCCGGGATTCGAACCAAAAAAAAGGGTTCCAAACCCTGATGCTGGAAACTAAGGATCAATTAGTTTTCAAAGAGAAGTGATTTATAAGTTTGAACGCATCGTAAAAAAAACATTATAAATTAGTCGTTGATCTTTCTAATCTTTCGTTGATATAATAATATGTTTTAGATAATGTCACAAAAAAAACTACGGAATATTAAACTACAAAATATATTCAAACTTCATGGACGAAACTACGAGCAACATCGATATAGAACTGAAAAGTGTTTTCGCAACAATCTGGAGCAGTAATTAACCATCTATTCAGGTATGATACAGTTTTAATAATAGTTTGCCAATACAACGTAAGTGAGCTGAAATGTCATACATTCGCTTGTATGTGCTGAAGTGCGTAGGACGCTCGCCCACTCAATATGTCATACAGATTATTTTGAGATACTTCATGATTGTACTTTAACATTATATAATTAAATGAAACATTTCCAGCGACTAAATATACCCATTGATATTATTGGAAATGGAACATTACCAATTGGAAGATAACAAGTCCGACGGTATATTTAAAGCAACGTGAGACACTAACTTGAATAATTATTTAAATTAAGTAAAATAGGTAACAAACGACTTCAATTTCAATATAATCGTCAAATAACACAAAAAATGGAGTATTGTCTTCTATTTCTTTGGGATTCCATTATCAGATCCAGGTTTGTGGCAATCGGACGGACTCCGAAATAGGTTATTTTAAATAAATAAAAAAAATCGGTTATCAAATGATGGAGAACACGAGTAACATACAAAAACAATATAACATCATTCTTTTTTCAAAGTCGGTAAAACGCCTTCCATAAAATTAAAAAAAAAATTACAGTACCCTTACGGCGGCTTGGCAAGTTTACTATACTCGCTACCGTCTCTGTAAATTAATTGTACTTTACTTTAACTTTAAACTTTGAACAGCGCCTTTGTTGGTGATTAAGAGAAACACATTTTTAGACCAAAAAAGTGTCATAGATTTCGACAGGCAACTTGTTCTGTAAGTAAGTAATCTATACCAACTCATGGTAAAGGCTCAGTTTTTTTTTAACAAAAATAGACTTCATAAAAGTAATGAAAACAAACATTTTAACAGTTTTACTTGTTTTGAAAAGAAAAAGTGTGTATGTTTGTGTGTGTGTGTGTGTGTCGGCTATTGGAGCTATTGACAAGATTGGAGTTTACTCCTTACGAAATGTATCTTGCAGCACACATGTCTCCTACAGCAGATTTAGTTATGTCAATTCTTCTTAAATTAGTATCAGCGCAGACATTAGCCGCCTTATTCCAAAACGAGGTCTAAAAATAGTACCGAGTTTAGTACC
>NJDD01030433.1:0-20750 GCA_002245505.1 Calephelis nemesis
CCGGTAGGCACACGCTATTCAGCCTGTCTTGGACTTGACTCTCATACATGCTTCAACATAATATACCTAATTGCCTGTATTACTGTGAATTACCAGATCTGAGACAATAAAATATATTTTGTTTGTGTGTCTGTTTACCTATTAACCTGTTACTTAACTAGCTAGGTAAGAAGGGATGTTAATTTTAGCAGAGATTAGTAATTAGGTACTCTAGTAACAATAACTGCTGCATACCTACCTATCTACTAGTCTGATATGATAAAATATTACCGACCGAATGTAGTATGTTTATAATTTTATCCACATTAAATGTAATCGTAGACACTTAGTTTCAAAACGAAAGTAAGTAGGTAGGTATCTTTCCTTAGATTCTAATAGAATCGGCGAGCACTGACATGATGACAAGATTCAAGCGTCATCGCGAAACCTTACTACATTCCTACCTACCAGATATGTAGGTAGATACCTAGCCAAAGAATAAATTACAGTACTAATGTAAGTTAATTCGTTGAATAGGGAAAAATAAAGGCCAAACGTATCACAATAAAAAGTAAGAAGAAGTTTAGTGTGGAGCTTGTGTTTAAATTAACTAAAATTAATAAAAATAATTTTAATAAAGTTCTACTTACCGAAATATTTAACTCTTGCGATATCTGTAAAATGTTCCGTCCTTCATGATGGAGAGCCATTTCGGTCCATGATGTAAACAATACCTAGATAGGTAGCGCAGAAAACAAAATACCAAAACGTTAGGCACTCAAGAGTCCGGAAAACTAGATAGGGGTCAACGTTGAAGCAAGAAAAATCAGAGTCCGTGACGTGAAAAAAATGTCGTACCTTATGTAAGAAAGCACAAATAACTGAGAAGCGTTAACAATGGATGAGACACAGATTGCGACTAAAAAATGCAATTTCTTGCATTGTCTCCTGTTAAACAAATGTCTCTAATTGGCTTACCGGTATTGAGGGCGGGGTTACAGTTTTTAAGTTTGATAAACGATTTTGTTTGAAAAGTTTTTCAGCGCGAACTTTGCCGATAGTACACATTTAACATTCTTTTATTTTAGTAGTTCCAGTGGGAAACATTTTACCACTTTGGATGTGTCTCTCGCATTAACTATTCAGTTTAGAATAACAGTAAAAGATATTTCAATATTGTTTTTGAAGACCTATCCAAAGACATCCCACACGTATGGCTTTTGTTGAAAAAAACATTTTTGAGTTTCTGTTATCAGAGTTTGGAACCCCCAAAATTTATTACTTTTTTTTTGTTTTTGTATAAAAATCGTAATGAGGTTCACAGAATATATATTCTTTCCAAATTTTAACTATATAGTTCTTATAATTTCTGAAAAAAGGGGCACCTAGAGTATATTGTAGTCTTTGGGGGCACCTTAAAAATGTAATGTCACTCACTACAGCTGCCAACATCGTACCAATACAAAAAGTAATCTCGGGCTACTACGGCCAGCGGCCTACATATTTTACTTCCTTTCATTTCGTGTCGCTCCTCCTAGTAACTATTCAAAAGGTAATCTCAAGATACTAAAGTTACCTTCATCTACTTAATTCTTATGTGTACCACTCCACATGAATAAGAAATTATAGAAAACATACTGTAGCAACATTGTATGTTATTGTTTTATATATTAGATAGGTTTGAGGCATATATGGAAATTTCGTCGAAACACTAAATTTTATGTCCTAATTCATTTATTAATAAATGACTTATTAAAATGTAGTAATTTTTCGCAAATCCATTTATTATTACCATTAGCTTTTTTTAGCTTTATTTACAAAAAATAATTAAAATCCAATCAATGTTTAGGAAATTTTATTGTATTTTACTTCTACTTACATTTTTTACAGTTTCTTTTTACAATTCATAAAGATAGCTCCATTGTAGGTGTTATGAGATTACTTACATGTTACATAAGTTGACCTAGTTCTCTTCTTATTCTATTATTGCAAGATTTTATTTACATGAATAATAATACACGACGTTACATTCTCGCCCTAACGCTAAAATCATTTTTTAAAAAAGAAGTTTTGGTCCAGCTAGACTATTGCTAAGCACAACTCCTAATAAACAATATATTGCTAAAATACAAAGGAATTACTAATAAACTTCTCAAATATGGCGTATTTAGATCATAATATTACTATATGTATAAATTAACACTTTCTTTGCTGATAGTTGAGGGTAGGTATTTTACTAATTCATATCATGTTTTTAAATGAAAATTGTCCATTTTAATAGCTGTTTTGGATAGTAAACTTTTAAATGTCAAGTCAAAGTCCGGATACATTGTGCTAGCGTATATCAAGAATACAGATTCGAAATTTGTTAATATAGAACGGGCTGAATAAGTACACGTTTACTAGGTACAGTGCTATCGCGATGCTGAAAGGAATATTATTAATGCATAACGTTGTGAATATTTTATATCAAAGATCTTTTTAAAATTAATAAAAAGAATTCCAGATAAGGAAACTTAACCTGGAGTCTGTTTCATGATTAGGAATTCTCCAGTGTGCACCAATACCACAAGTTCCTCTACAAGGGTCAGCAAGAGTCCGGAATTGGTTTAAAATTTTGCGAGACTAGCGTGAAAAAAAACCGAGGCAGTTTTCTGGTGGGGAATTCGGATTCGGAATTCGTGAGATTAGTGCAAATGTCCGATTTTTAGCAATTTTTTAGTTATAATTGAATGTTCGTTATAAATGAATATTTCCATTCGTGTGCGGCGACAGTATTAATTATAAATATAGAATTTTAAAATCAAAAACCTGATGTTAGAATCAAACTTCAATTTTAACAGAAGGGTCATCGTAGTGTTAAGTTAGATTTCCTACGAGGAAAACAAGAAAAACGAACCCTAAATTAATAACAACAAAAATCTCTTGTCGTTCAACATAACGGGTTTAAGTGCGTTCGACGCTAAGACCTATTTAAAGCTCTATAATTATATTGCAGAATTTAAGATCAACATCGAAAGGGTTAATTTTTAATATCGTGTAGGAATTGAACGTCTAAGCTGCTCTTAGAGTTCGCAATTGCATTTCTAATATCAATACCAACTTAACAAACACTGATTATTGCTCAATGTAATGACCTTATTCTAAAATACAAATTTATAAGACTACTAAAATATTTAAGGCGAAATATTTTTATTATATACAAATATTAATAGTTGAATGCATATAGTTTTGTCATCATAAAATGTTACACATACTTAAATTGATTAAATGCATATTGAAAATAAGTTACACGTAGCTAAATAAATTAATAAGGGTCTGAAGATTTATTTACCACTATTTTCACGCTTGAATGCGACGAAATCCAGAACGGATGTAAGAGTTTTAGTTGATAATGTAGTGCAAGTGAATGACTGTATAATATCTTGATTGTGCTTTTAGCTGGGTAGAAAGTTCACCGCGGATGTAGACAGGAGAGTGTGTGCAGGGAATAGTGTGAATATAGCGTTAGGTAAGCTATTTCAAAGCAAGGTTTTAAGTCAATAAGTCAATGCTAGGATTCGTTTTGTCTAATTCTGTTGTATGTAAACATACCTAATGCCAGAAAAATTATGCTGCCAAAATGAGAACGCTTCAAAAAATCTGTGGTGTTACGCTCTCTGAACGTATTCGTAACAGTGAGATCCGAGAAAAAGTGGGATTGAAAGAAAATGTTAATGTTAAAATACGAAAGGTCATGCTCCGCTGGTTCATTCATGTGGAAAAGATGAAACATTGACCAAGCAGATATACAATGCGAATGTGGATGGATGTAGGTACCCGGGGAGACCAAGGTTGACATTCCACAATCAGATAACTCGGATATTATCCGAGGGTGGTGTCAAGAGTCTCCGAAACCGGCGTGTTTGTACGAAAAGGGTAATGAATATAAAGGAAGCAAGACAGGTTTGTCAGGATCGTGAGGTCTGGCACTCGATACTCTCTGCCTACCTTGTAAGGGACTTGGCGTAAAGATATGTATGTGTGTAAAAAACCACCAATACTCTTGAATTATTTGTGTTGTTACCTCGCGGTTTCTACAACTTCACCGTCATTATAAACTAATACAGGATACTGTATTATATTCGGGTCCTCGTCGTAACACTTAGATTGATCGCGGCAATAAGTATTCGGTTTCTTTGATTATATCCAATTATATCTTCATGACATAATATGGTTGCCTGGTAGAGATCGCTGATTTGGCGATAAGGCCGCATTTGTGCATCACTTAGTTACTAAGTTCTATTATTTTATGTATTTTTAGTGATCAGAGTTATCCTATTATACTCGGATACAGTATGATCGAAGGTGGAAATAGGCATTTTCTCACCATAATTCCAATCTTTTTCAAGAGAGAAAAAAACACTTAAACGCGAACAAAGTCTCAGGCAACAACAATTATGTAATACTTATTTGTTAAAATGAGACTTCTGCTTATCTAAGCTCAGTTTCAGTCAACATATTTTTAAGCAAATGTTTTAACTAAACTACTTTATTTTGAATTATATTAACGCAAGTCGTCTTGTTTATTGCACGAATGATTACAATTTTCCTTGATAATTCCTAAGTGTAGCAACATGTTATTAATCATGTAAGGACAAAAGTATTGATAACATTATTAACCTAAAAATTATTTTATTTATTTCTGTTTTTTTAATTGACACAAAAAGGAATCTATTTTGAAACATAACGAGTTTTATTCTGTTTAAATTAAGAGAAATTCATCTACACCTAGATAGACGATACAACTAGTATCATTTTAAAATCTTCAAACCCTTTATTTTTAACATAGTTGGTAATTTATGTACTTAATATTTAAAAGTAAATTCTCAGTAGTGTGTGTATATATAACATAAAACATTGCAAAACCAGTGCCACGAAGTCATAAGCACAAAAAATAAAATAAAATCATATGAAATAAAATATCAGTTTTATTCATTTATAATTAATTCACATAAGGCAAATGAAACATTCTGCTTACAAAAAGCGGACTTAAGCTATTTTCTCCCGGTTAACCTTTAGCTAACAAACAATTAAATAATTTTTATTCATTAAATATCCTGACTTTTGCATCTTACTTCGGAATTAGCGTATTTATGCTAAAAACAATGGTGACGTCAGTAACCAAATGATTTCCCCGATTAATTAGTTTGCAAAAAATTTAGTTTTGCGATTTAACTATTTGGAGGAATAACGATGTAGAATATGTCACTACTTCCGTAATTCAATAAACCATTACGGTCTTAAATGTTTTGATATTAATATTCGCCAAAATCCGCTTATACCGCTAGTAATTATTTTCCACGGTATATACTCAGTTGAAAAGCTAGCATTCAAAACAACAATACTATGAAGATACATTGGCAAAACAAAAGTTGCCGGTGTTACAGTCACAAAAATTCTATAAAAAATATTATTTGCATTTACGTACATTTCAAAGAACCATTGCGTCATGTTTTTACAGCCTCAATACTTAGTCCTTAAATCATATAAACATAATTTTGCAATTTTTTTATATGTCAATTTTTACTACAGTAAAAGAATGTATCAGGGAAGGCTTTCTCCGAGAACATTCAAAAGTATCTTCACGCCCACATTTCCGAAGAGGCAGAGGCACAACCATGGCACACACGACTAGCCGAAGATACTAAGTACCCCAATGTGATAGATGACAAGTCTATCACCAACAAACAACATTCAAATGCGACCTTTAAAACATTAGGACCGGCCAATATGTTTAAGTGAATGGCGTGACACTGTCACGAAGTCACGCTACCTTCATGTCGCGTCTGCGCGTTCTGGATACTGTGTTGTCTTATTTCTCTGGTAATCAATCATGCCTCAGCACCCAAACTTATCGCTAAGTAATATGACATTCGACTAGTGTAACAAGTTCCTTGAGGTTTCAAAAGCTGGCGGAGTGGATATAGATCTCTTACAAATTGTATTGAATAACGCACAGCATGAACTAAAAATGACGGTGTCAAGGAAACCGACCGATCGGACTGGACTACAGCACGGGGCAGAAAAAAAAAGAACTAACGTAAAATATCAGCATAAACTTTAGACCCTAGCGTTCGATAATTTGATAATATTTGTTTCCCAAATTTCCGGACAGCAAATAACACCCACCGAGTGCATTAAGTCCGTGGCACATTCTCGGTAGACATTTATTACAATTCAGGAATTTTCGTGCCATGGAGACAAAACTTCTTTCGTCTACACAGATCTTAATTATTAATACACCGGCTAAGTAGCTTACTTCGACTGCTGCTTCTGCATTATTTTTTTAATTAATCTATTTTATATTATAGTATGTAACAAAAACGAGCAGTATGTATTTATGGGAAAAAAGACACGCCCCTTACAGACACCAAAGTTGTTAAAAAGGCGTCGCTAATATAGATAATTAAGATCCAAATAAAATTATTTAATTTGCAATTTTCGGCCAAAAATTGCAATGCAAATAAAATATTTTTTTTTGGATTTAAGTATGGATATCCTCAAAGTAGCGCCTTCTTCTATCAAGATAATTCATATGTTACAAATTATTGTGTCCTTGGTGAAAGCATTCCTTGATACATAAAACTTAATAATAAAATACTGTTTATTTTCTATATTTCTTGTCTACCGTTAAATTTTGATTCAAACCAAATTTAACCATTTACATTAAAATTGGAATAAAACATTTGTGATTTAATATCACTTATTGAAAATATAATGTTATGTACATCATTTTTAAGAAAAATAATAAAAAAAGACACTATTTAACTGTGAAATATTTGTCACTTCAATGTCTTTGAAAAGTCACTGATGTGTACACTGTTCCTTACTTCACTGCAGAAAAATTTTGAATTTGATTGTTGGCGTTTGAAGCTACCCAGGAACTGAAAACATCTCTGTAATAAAATAGAAAGAAAAAATGAATAATAAGGCAATCAAAAAGCCATTGGATTTCCTGATGGTGAGAAATACATCCATTGCTTTATAGACACTGAAGGCTGCAACGATGCGTTGCCAACAAAGTTTGAGGTGTGTAGACTTCAAACCAGAACACCACATTGACTACTAAGAATCTCATGGCAGAAGAAATAGGTAAGGTGAACCAACGCTTGCCTTTTAAAACCTAATTGGCAGGACTTTCTGAACTATATTCAAAGGATCCCAGAGCCACCACGGGATTTTGATCAGGAGATCCGTCCGTCTGCTTGTTTGCCTTTCGATTTCCTAATATCATCTTAGCTATAATTACTCTTCTACTATAGAGCAGTGGTCAACCAGTAGCAGGCCACAGAGCGGCAAAATAAACTAAAGGTGGACCACACTTGTGATATTAACTCTAGAAGCCAAATATATATAATGGTAATATCCCATAGAAAAAATTTAAATAAACGGAGAGGAACGCGTTCATAAGGCTGAATTCACACGGTCAAATTCCAAATTATACAGTCAACCGCGAGTCGTTAATACATTTATTTTGATATTTATAACTTATTTACAAGACATTCATGGGCCGCAAGCGTGCCGACCGCTGCTCTAGAGGGTGCGGTAACTGGTCGACATGAGATCTAACATCGCGACCACAAGACAACACCCCAGTTACATCTATGTTATCTATAGACGATGGATATCAGAGTTGTGATCTGCCTATTTACTTGCAGCTTGCAACTTTTTTTTTGTATATCAAAGCTACCACAAATTCGTAAAGAGGAAAACAACTAAAACCTTGATTAAAATGCCTTATGAAACATGTAAGAACGAAGATCTGATTTGGTATATTAGACAAGTTTAAAAACCGTTGAAGATTTTTCTTCTGAATGAATTGTCAATTATTTTAATATAATTCTAATTTTTAGCAATATTACAAAAACATATCCCAGTGTGTATTTACTTTTTTTTACTTTATAACACAAAAAATACATACAAAAAACAAACTAATATCTTGGGTTTTTTAATTATTAAGACATTACTGATATGTTATTATTCATAATGTAATATGAATATGTATTGTCCATTGTGTGGGTATGAGTTACATAGTGAAGGAGAAATTTCATACAAAGAACATCAATAACCGATCAAGAAAGGACCCTATAGGCTAAGTTGCTAAACTGAGAGTGTCGCGATTTCCAATAAACATTTTTATAATAAGAGAGTGCTTATGTGACTATGGTTTATTAAATAGTTTAAAGTATTTCCAAGCCATTTTAGCTTTATCATTCCACAATCAAACAATAAAAACTATTGTGAATTATAATTGTTGTTTTCTAACACATTGACAATTGAAAAATTAATGTTTTTTTTAGAAAAATCAGCCAGTTTAAGACAATTTTTATAGAAGCTAGCTTGTTTGTGTATCAGAACAGACTGAAGGCACTCATATAAAAAATCCGTATTTATTCAGAAAAATAAATAGAAGGTTAGCGAAGATATGAAATAACATGAAAATAGTTTATCTGATGTTACTTTTCAAATCAACTTTTTCTGTCACATTGTGGTTTGCAATTATCTTAATATTTAATCAAATTGATTATTTCTAAATCTGTTTGTTAAGAAATTGTCATGTAAATTACCTGCAGTGGCTGACAACACACTCATTAGAACAGTATTCGTCCTCCCACTCACTATTAGCAATGGCAGGATTTTTACAACCTTGACGAATGCATGACGGTGTACTTCGATTTTCACTTTGCTGAAATTATATAAGTTTCAATTTACTTCTTATTGAAAACTGTTTTTCCATGTTTGGCGCCTTAGCAAATAATTTTACATTGGATAAATATTTTGTATGTTTTAAGACACTTCCTAATTTCAGTGTGATTCTGTCTTACATCGGAAACATATGTCTCAATCAATATTAAAATATTATAATAAAATAAGTAATACAAGTGGCGACATGTTTGCTTTTTAATTAAAATAGTTGCATTTTTATAATGTGTTTTTAAAGAAAAAAAGTCAGTTTAGACTATTTAATTAAGATAGGAATGAAGTAAAAACCTGTACACAAATGTACCAATTGTGATATTTGACACTTTACTGTATTGGTACAGCTATCAGATTTGGTATGAAAATTTCCAAGTCAGGTATTGTACATTTTAAAATAAAAAAAGGTTTTAATTAGAACTAATGTAACTGATCACCAGACTCGAGTCTAATCTCAGCTTCTAACCTAATATTCGTCTATCATATTGTTCCAAAATGGAAAGGTGCAGGCCTATTTACAGATGCGTAATAGGAAAAAAAGAGAATCAAGCAAAGAGCAGTAAATGATAACCATCTGCTACAAATACATAAGATGTTACTGGTGATGTCATCTTTAATAATTATGTGTGAAGTAAACATCTTGTACTCATATTTTTTATACATCACGCTTTACTTTGTTTATCTGCGATGGACCCCTGTACTATTTAACTGATTTCAATAAAATTTGCCATTTGCAATCAAAAAACCGTGTGCAGTTTGATACAACTTGAAGTAAAAGATAGCTTAAATCTTAATTGATGGCAAGCGAAGACGCAGGTATTACCTAGTAAAATATAGACTTTAGATAGTAAACTAATAAGGCGGTGATATGATTCATTAGAAAAATAAGCAAATTATAAAATAAGTTTTTTATTTCATGGCACAAAATTAATTTACAAAAACATTTATTATCTTTCATGTTTTGTGAGATCTTTATGCTTTGTCATTAATACCATCATTCTATTTCCTGTTAATATTATAAATGCGAAAGTTTGTCTGTTTGTTACTCCTTCATGCTAAAACTTATGAAGTATGAACCGATTTTCATGAATTTTTGTACACATATAGAGGGTAACTTGGATTAACACATAGGATAGTTTTTATCCCAAAACAACCACACGGGCAACGAAGCCGACAACAGCTAATTGCACTATAAAAAAACCCTCAAACCAATAGATATTATACTGTGCTGTAATCAATGTACGTTTTTTATATCTGAAAACAACCTAGTTGTTGAGACTATCCCAATAACATTTTAATTACGTATCCCTATCAAGCAAATTTAAAGATTAGACAATATTATGTTCAGTATTCACAATTTACACAAACAATAATTGTTAGTGCAAAATTTATAAATTTATTAATGTATGGAAACAAAACTAGGTTTAAGGTTACCAGATTTATACAAAAACAAGTAAGCAATGACCTTATGGCTGCTACATCAGTTTTGTCAAGGCAACTGAGATTTTAACAATCCAGATAAATATATAGGGCTATGATTTAACTGATTAATTAAGCAAATTTAATTTGGTTAATATTAAGCTGCTAAATTAAAAGATAATTTTTTTTTATTACTAGAATAAAATGTATCACTTAAATGCAGTAAAAAATTAAATAATAATTTAAATTTTCCTTAAATACAACAATGGTATTGAAATTACTTTGAGTTCATCAAACTTCAATTTACGAATTTTTTTCCCAAACAATTATTCCCAAAACAATTACCACAAATAAAATGAAAAGCAGACGAATAATAGACATCAAAAGTGGTTCATTTAGTATGAATTTCTAAGGCAAGTGGTAACACAAATTAAAACTGTACAAGTCAAATTGATAACTACTTTTTTTAAGTGGGATAAAAACCATTATAATAACTACAAACCTCAGGCGATTGTTGTGGCATTCCCATGTTACCATTGCTAGTGGCGGTTGGTTCACTTTTAGGCACGGTGTTTTGGTTTTGAGGTTGTTGTTGTTGGTGATTTTGTTGTTGGTGATTTTGTTGTTGCGGTGGCTGTGGAGGAGGTGATTGCTGTTGCTGGGCATGTTGATGTTGTATTTGTTGTTGTTGCTGGTTCTGCTGTTGAGGCTGCTGCTGGTGGTGTTGTTGCAATTGTTGCTGCTGTTGATATTGTTGAACCTGGTGAGCCTGTTGCACCTGTGAAGGCAATCATTTTAAATTTGTAAGAGAATGCAGAATAGTGCTAAGATACAACAATGAGAAATTGAGTGCAAATCTAATTTGATTTCATTGCTACAAATGGGAAGCATGTAAGTTTAAAAATTTATAATGTCATTTTATGGTATACAATATTTCTGAATAAGTAAATGTATGGAGTTTTGACGCCATGGTGAAAGAAGATGGTCGTATGTTTTTCGTAAATATTTAATTTGGTGTTAATTATGAGTAAAATTAGTTAATTTAGGTGGGAATTAGTTTAATTTTGTTCAGATAAAGTGCACAAGTGAAATAATTATGAAGAAATTAGTGTATTGTGTATTTCCTCGCTGCTGCCATATAATACCAGATGAACTTGAGTAATGAAGCCACCGTTTTACTCAAGAGCCTGACATGACTTGGTAAATATTGGCTAAATAAGTTGTGAAAAACGATTGAAAGTCAAATTTATAAACGAAGAAGCAGTAAATGTATAAACCTTAGAAACAACAGAAAATTATAATTCTGAAATAATTTATATTGCCAATTGTTTTGCTTTGCAAAAACTAAAACTTATCTGATAGCCAGGAATTTAGGTTTTAATTATTCATACAAAGAATGCAACTGGAACGCCTTTTTTAATTAATGGTTTACCGTTAAATTATATTAAATTGACGCACCTGGTTGGAAAAAAGGAAATAGTGAAAAGGTGGCATCATAATTAATCAATATGAAAATTGGATTTCAAAAAGATGTTATAATTTTTATCAAATTACTATTTTTTATCATAAATGTACCCAAAGTGTTTATTTATTCATATTTCAATACGGTAAATTAGTGCAATACAAATAAAATTTATTCCAACCTTCTGCATCTAAAAATAAAAAAAGTTGTTATACTAAAAGTTTGTCTAACCCTAACATGCTGTGCAATATATTGTTACCCAAATGGTTATTGACTTGGTAATATTACCTAAAAATGTCTGTTTAATTTAAGGTTAAGTACTTATTTGGTTGTAAGTAACTTTTTATCTTTACTTATAAAACCCTGATGATTTTTTTTATGATATTGGAAAGCAAACAAGCAGGCGATTTTCTGATGTTAAGAAATTCACTCCACCTAGAGACACCAAAGGTGGTAAAGGTGCGTTGCCAACCTGAGGTAGGGACGTTAGGCCTCAAGCAAAAGTAAGTTTACTGGCTACCTTAGCCTCCAAACCGGAACACGTCAACGGTTAGCTATAGCATAACATAAAGTTAAATAAAGTGTATAGTGGAAAAGTATAAGCATTACTTAAAAAAAGTGTGTGTACATTGGAATTCTACCAAGTGCCGACGATAACAAGTCTAAATTCTATATTACCACTAGTAAAATTGTGTACAATTTCTCAAAAACAATCTAAACATTTCAGTTGTCTGCAATATATTAAAAAAATATGTTTTGCCATATAAATGTTGATATCTGGAAATAAATGTGAATACCTGTTGTTGGTGATGGTATTGCATTGGTGTGTGAACAGCTGGCATGTTAGGTGGAGACTGTGGCGGTACTTGTCTGTAGCTCGGTGGGGAAAGTGCTGAGTTTGCCACATAGCTAGGAGATGGTGCATTTTGGTAACTTCTGGGCGACTGTGCTATGTTAGGTTGACATGCTTGAGGAGACCCAGATGAATTTATTTGATAACCCTGAGGAGTCTGTCCTGAAACTCCCTGAAAACAAATAACAAAGGCATTATTTTTAATAATTCTATATCCTAATCAGAAAAAAATCAGAGAATCCTAATCAGAGCTGGGCATTAACTCAATAATCCGTTATTTGTTAATTAACAGAGTTAAGAGTACGACTATGGATTAATTTTTAAGTTAACTTTAAAACCTCTTAATGGATTCAATAACTTCTTTGAAATTTCATCAAGTGAGTTAAATACTTAATACAGTAAGTACCTACTAATTAATATCACCAAGCATCGCATCACATTGAATAATCATAAATTTTTAAAGAGGAAAGCTTAAAATCTTATCAAAATTTGGCTAGACATGAAATTAAAAGAATCATTCAATGTAGCAGCATCCTTGGAGAATTAGTATTCACAAATCTGTCCTTAAATATACCTCACACTGCTATGCTCTCAAGCACAGCAGTTGGTTGTCTTTGTTTGCTGTGTTGGTCTAAGTCTTTAGTGTAAAATAAACCACCTGCAGCTTGTAAGAGGCAAGCACTGGTTAAAGTGTCTCTTTATCAACCATGAAAAACTGCACTGGTGGAAGAGTGTTGAGTTGCAACTTGCCCGGGTGGAGATCTACTACTTTACCCATTTCTACCAGCACTCCACAGCCACTAGACAATGATGCACCTATAGTATCTTTGAAGTCTATGTGATATATATGTTGTCTTTTGCCATCAGTACAAACATGTGCTTTTTGTTTCTATGAAATATTTTTTATGGATAGATGAATGCACATAGCAACAAACAGTCACATTCAAATGTGAGGACTTAAACATATTCATGATGGGCAATACCCACATTACGCCAGATGACTAAGTTACACATCTACTTTTTGTTTCTAAACTGTTCTCTTCCAGAACCCAAAAACAGTTGTTAAATAAATCATTGACATAAATTAAAAATTAAATTTTTATTTAATGTTGACAGATTGACTTTAACAATTAACTTACATTAAATCTTCTGAAATGTGATGCTTTAATGCTAAACTAAGTTATTTGTTTTAGTAATAGATTAGCAAATAACCTACGTTAATTATTTAATTACAGAGCTCAACTACGATCTTAAGGTATGTCTATATTCCAACCAACCTAAGGAGCTGTCTTTGATAGTAAGGTTTCATAATGCAACTTCCTGTAGTAAGTAATAAGTAAGTGTAAGAGTAATCACTCAATTTGGGCTTGACAATTAGAATTATCATGGGTCTGTCAAAGGTCTTTTTGTTTGACAAAGCAGTTCAAAACATAATACAATCCATTATATAGGATTGTATATCTTTTAATTTACGTTTTCTGTATAAGAATCAAATTGGTAAATTTTGTTAGATGCACTTTTTAAGTAGTTGCTCAAAATACTATTAAAACTGTAATACTTAATATTAAATATACATATTTACTAAAATCCACCCTGAAATTACAAATGTAAAAATGTATCTGTTTGTGATTCAAAACTCTATGATAGGACTAATCATAAACATATTAGGTAAATAGGTGAAGTATAAACACAATGAACATAATATAAAAATTTGTACCAGGAAAGAAAAGCAAAAACATTAAAATGCAGACTAATCCATAGACAAATCCCAGTAACATTTAATCACTTCAGGTATTTTTTTAAATGCTAAGTAAATAGTTTTTTTATATAAAAGCACTACTTTAATTATTTTTGTGATTTTGTAAAATAATATTAAAGATGACTTCACACTTAAACAATAATACACGCCTGTAGCAAATGAGAGAAAGTTATTTATTTCCAAATGCGCAAGAGGAACCCACCCACAAATTAAGACAAAGACACATTAGGTAATTAGCAATAATAATTATTCATTAAAACTTACTTGATATTGTTGTGAAGTATGTCCCATATTCCCTTGATAGTGTTGGGGTGATTGTTGAGGGTTGGAAGGATATCCCTGAGGAGGTCCTGGATTGTATGCAGCTGGAGACTGCCCTGAAAAGTTCTGTGGCGAGTAGCCTTGTGGTGTGTTGTTGGGTCCATAACCTTGAGGAGAATGTCCATTTCCATACCCCTGTCCTGGATAATAGTTGCTATAATTCGAGTTGGCGTTATTGTGGTTATACATTGTTTGAGGTTCTTGCTCTCCACTCTAAAAAAATAAAGGTTATTAAAATATCTTAGTGTCAAATATTAATATTTTCGATGTATACATATATATACATGAATAACTGTTTCAAAAACGTATTTGCAGAGATATGTTTTAGTAAATAAACGACACATTGAACATTTCACTCATGAATCTTGACTTCGGTGAGCTTTAATAAAGCTTACCGGTCAATGATACGATATAAGTTTTTTTAAAGAATGTAGAAAATTTATTTCTTACTCTTAGTATTTTGTTTGTTAACAAACTTTATTTTATAATAAATGCCTATTATTAAACAAAATTATTTGTTCTTATTTTTGATTCAAATGAATTTCGAACAATGAACTCAAAATAAAACGAATGACATTAATTTGACAATGACAGAATATTGACAAATATTTTTATTATATTTCACCTTCTTCTTTTTCTGGTTTGGTAACCCAAGCAATTTTAATGTTCTATACTCAAATATTCCACTACAGTTAACGACCACCGGCTAAAGTGCGTTCCTACTGTAGACTGCAAGCAGCGACGCGAACTCGTTATTGATCCCGTTTTAGTACCAATGGCAGAGCCTTTCAAGTCTACGGAGCAGCAAGCCGCGACTGCGCATTTTATTTTCAACAGTTCTCGGTTGTTCCACGTTCGTTCACCGCTAGCGTCTATTCTGTTCTCATTTTGTAGTTGTACAACTATGTTTGATCTGTTTAATAACATACCTATAATATTTTTACATTTCTTATAATTATTCGCTCACTGTCCGTTAATTACATTATGAGATAAATATCGTGCAAAGTATTTATTATACGGACGAAAGAACAATATTTTCGTACAAGTTTCATTTTGCGATAATTAATGAGAAATCGTGTAGGTATATCATTTTAACGAATGTCACCATAATCTTGCTTTAAATACATATACCTATACATTATGTTTATTTATTATATCTTTAATACAAGTAAATTATAAAATACTGGCTTATCGAACAACCATTACTACCGAATCTTAGTGTTGCTAGTTTAGATATTGCATTTAACTGACTGACTTCATAATTGTAAATTCAGCGTGTTGGCATATTTCTTCGAGAAAAAAGATTGTATACAATTTTTGGCAAGGTTTTGGTGCTTGCATTTATGGCATACCTTTTTGAATTTTAATCATCTCGTTTGTAGGCTAGTTAGCGTAAGTGTTTAAAGCCATTGAACATCCATGAATTTTTGGTTTCATTTTATACAGAGGCAGGCATTTGCATGATGAACATAAGTCTAAACGCATTAATTTTGTTATTTACTTAAGTTTCTATTTTTATGACTTCAGATTTGTTGACTAGCAACATCCATTGGATAAGCTAGAGTCATGCCTTCATATTTTAAGCTTCGAACCGTGCCAAAAACATTAACTATTGTTTACAAAAATTCAATGTACTTTTATTATGGGAGAGTATACACGCATCCCAACATTTTCGTTATAATTTTGATAAAAAACATTTTATAAAAATATATTTAATTTTAGCTGAACAAAATGAAATTTATGAACTAACCTTAGACACTAAACTTGCTCGATAAGCAGCCAATGCTTTAAGATATTCTTTCTTAGCCACTTCTGTTTTTTGTTTGTATACCTGTAAAAATAGTTTAGATTAGAAAAACATTCAAACAGACATGTGTAAATTTAATTCACTTTTATAATGCTTACACTTTTATGTTCGGAGTCTAAGCCATCCCACATAGATGCAACTATTTTAGATACTTCTCCAAAGCTTGCATTTGGATTTTGTCCTTTAATTGCTGCTTGTGTATCTCGAAAAAATAAGGCATACGCTGATACTGGCCTAAAATAAAATATAATGTTACGATAATTCAAAAAATATAACTGTAACTTCATTTGCTAAAACTAAAAACTTCAACTTATAATATATGTATGTGTGTCTGTTGAAGATATTTTTGTCAATATATTGGCAACAAATAAGTTTACCCTATTGTAACATCTCAAAAGTGGTACTTACTTTTGAGGTTCATTGGGGTCTCGTTTTTTCTTCTTCTTTTGAACCTTAGGTTTCTTTTGCATCTGTCCCCTATTCATACCATTATCCATTGGTTCTGGGGATGACCTTTTAACACCCATGCTACTAATACCCATCTGTTAAAAGGTTATTTATTAGTATGTATATTAAAAATGGTTTATGATTTTACTAGTAACATTTATTGATCAAAAGCATGCTCCTATAAAAAATCAGTAGACATAGATATTAAATGAACGGTATTTTTTTTTACAAATCTCTGTGGTTTTTAAATGTTATTCAAACTTAATATTGTATTATGTTTAGTCAGTTTATAAATTAAAAAAAATCTATATGAAAAACTAATCATCTAAGTTAATGTTTTAAATCAATTATTAGTAAAATATTCACAAGAAATTGAATTTTAAAAGTATTTAGTTCAAACAGATTAGATCATTGGCAATACAAATCTAATCTAAATTACTTTTATTTAGTGTTGAAATTTGCCTGTACCTGATGAAGCGTAGTTTGTTGCTGCCGGCTCGCTGAGCAATAATGGATAGGCAGAAGACTTTCCGCATCACCAGGCAACTACCAACAAACAATCAAAGCATTAGAACTATTTAATATGTATAAATTAATTTGGGGCTTTCAAATAAATAAGAATTGTATATGCCAATGAACTTAATGAACATTAGAAGTTTTAGATTTTCTAGCCATCCATTGAGTTTTCTAAAGTCTAAGTTAAGAGAAATTCTCGTTACTCCTTACTAATTTTGAATCCTTAGGATATTAAAAATTATATAGTATAGATTCATGCAAATGTCAAGTGGATAATTTTGTTTTTGTTACAGAACCTATATCAATTTACAACTCATAAAAGATATTATCTTCGATTATAAATACACAGACAAAACATCTTATTAAATTTTTGTTCAGATAACAAGATGTTGATTGTTTTAAATATTTTAACATTCAGATTTTTTAACTCATTATTACCTTATGTCATCAACAAGAAGGCCAACTAATATTATTTGTCTATTTACATTTTATTATTGATATATGGGGATACTATGAGATTCTCATATACACCAAAAATTTTATTAATGTGTCTTTAAGTTATATGTAAAAATTTACAAGATACTTTAATTTTGAACAGTTCTAAAAGCTGTGTAGTGTGCTCTAGAACAGTGAATATGTAGTAAATTTAGTATTTGGGTATTAATGAGGGCAAAATTATACATAACTTTTTAAACTTTTGTTTTGGGTAGAACCAGCCTTTGCATATTAAGAGCAATATTATAACTAAAGACCGGATTATATGCAACATAAAAAGCTTGAAATATGCATGTAAATATGCATGTAAATATGCATGAAAAATGCTTGAAATATGCACAAAAACTAAAAAAGACTGACAGAATATGCAACATTAAATGAGTATTTTTTTGTTTTGTGTATATTATTCCTTTAGGTTTAAGTTTATTGTTAGTCAAAACTTGTTTTAAATTGTACTTTATTAGTATGTAATTTTTTAATAAAATGTTTTTTTTTAATTATAAAATCAGCATACATTTAGTAAACTATCCATTGATAGACAACAATTGATACAGTAACATGTATCATTACTTAATATTTTTGTACATATTAACAATCAAGTATTGTTCTATAAAATTCGATTCTTCTTAATTATTAATTTTTTCTTCGATAATTCAAAATACTTTTATAGGTCGAAAAGGATTGCTCCACATCTGGGGTAACTGGGCAGAATTTGAACTTGGGTGCTTTGTTAGCGCTTATATTTTCTGGCAAAATTTCCGCCGGCAATTGAATGCAAAACATGCATAAAAAATGGAAGGAAAGAGTAGTGCCGCTTACCGCAAAATACTGTAAATTATAACGATAATTTGCATCATCACTAGATCTTAGGAAAAACATGCTATTAGCGTTGAAAATGGCTTAAATATGAAAATGCATATGCAAGTATGCAATTGCATATTATCCGGTCCCTAATTATAACAAAACATTAAGCAAATTGGCAAAATATAAAAAATGGTTTCTAGTTCTGGTCCGGAGAGTAGGGTAGCCAGTAGACTTGCACATTAGGTATAACTTTCTAGCAACATGAGAGTGATTCACTTATACCTACTTAGGTGTCATTTAATCTCTCACCGTCAAGAGAGCTGTGTGCATGTTCGCCGTCTTATCGCACCAAAGAATAAACACAATATAATTTAAAAAATAATACAGTCTCATATGTTTCCTGGGTTTCTACACTTTGACTTTTTAACTCATTAACAAAGCAAATAAAAAGTATAACTCCATGATGGTAAGAAATAGAAATACATTCCTCTTTTGGACACTGTACATTTTAATTTTATTGTAACATTATAGTCTGTGGTTAGGATGTTAAGCTCAGTTTCTTGTCAATATATGATGGCAGGTATGGCAGTGTTACGAAAAATATTTATACTAGTCAGATAGATAGCATAGTGGTAGTTATTGTAAAACAAATGCTTTTTGATCAAAAAACATTTGTGAAACATTAGTTTATAAGAATGTTTGGTATGTAATGATGCCAGCACAAGAATTATGTGTATGGTCAATTTGAGTAAAGTGTTTCTGATTCCAATTCTGATCATTAGATGTTAGTATTACTTACTTGTAGACTTTTTCACACTAATGAACATAATCAGAACAAGATACATAAGTTTTCACCTGTGAGTGATGAGAAGGAACACTGTCATCGGAATCGTCACTAGTAGTTCCAGGTGGGGAGGCTCTCTGTGGTGACCCGTACACAGGAGCTGGTTGGTTTGGTGTGCTAGGAGTCGGTGGACCACTTATAACTTGAGTTGGTTGCATCATCAAAAGTTGTTGCTGACCACCTGGTTGCTGCTGTATCATGTAATTGCCTGCAGGAGCGCCAGCACTGTGATAAAAAACAATAACTTTATTGAAGATTTAGAGTAGAAACACAAGTGTAACATTGTAAAAAAAATATTATGTATTAATTTCATAAGATTGATTGTATAAATTAGTTTTGAAGAGACTAGAATTCACTAAAAAAAATAAAAAAGCAATATAAAAAAAACATAAGCCCAACCTAGTGTTGTAGGCATTTACAGAGGGGAAGTGACATTAATTTTTATTTCTTAAATAAAAAATACCTGTGGGAAGTAACTGGAGTATGTGGTTCTTGTAAATAGAGAGGTTGTTGATAAGAAGGAGCTCCACCAGGTGGTGCAAGACCGTCTTGAGCTGGATTCATCATGCCGACCTAGTTATAAAAAAAAAAGCTAGATAATGATAATTTTACAAACGTGGTTTTATTTAATTCGAGTATGAATTATTGTGTAAATATTATTTATTATATTTATTAACCTGAAAAAAAAACTTCAAAATATAATCTGTTCTTTAATTTCCAAAATGTCATAACATTATCATCACTTTGATCATCACTCCGCCGATGACCACAGACAAGTAAGCACAGAACAACTATAGTACTCCGACTGTCCGACAAGAAATTTGAATCCATACAAAATCTGTGGGACTAAAATGTCTTACAGCGCCATCTATTGGTAACCACAAACATAAGTAGATTTTGTGGGATATCCGACCTTGGCTTTCTTTGTTTTCATGGGAATGTTTTGGATGTTAAAATATACATGCTGTAATGTATCAATAAATAAATATAGAAACAGTAAACTGCATATCATCAAAATTTAAGTTTTATTATTAAATTAAAAACAACAACATAATGGAAAACATTTTATTTTTATTACAATTTTAAACACATCCTTATTAAATTAAATGTTTTACGTACTGGGAAATGACACAAATAATTTATTTAATGTTTTCTTTCCACATTGTCACAAAGTCACAAAAACAATTTCACTATCTCAGTTTTCACTTAAAAGTATCGTTAAAACTTTTATACTGTAAGGGAGGAATCAGAGCTATACTTTAAAATATAGAAATGCATTTTAATTAGCTAAAATCACAAGAAAAT